>JAZDUH010000333.1:1160000-1215000 GCA_036419115.1 Scarus forsteni | reverse complement strand
TGAATAAAACGTCAGAGACACTGCAGCCCGGCCAGGTGATGGGACGGCTCACAGCCAGCAGAGGAAAACGGCTCAAAGTTTCAAACCAAAAACTTGACCAGTGTGGAATTCTCACCAATTAAAGTGGACAACAGGACGTCTGTTTGGATCAGCTGACACCACATGAAGCTGCACAGGTGTTGACAGGTGCACACAGGTGTTGACAGGTGCACACAGGCGTTGACAGGTGCACACAGGTGTTGACAGATGCACACAGGTGTTGACAGGTGCACACAGGTGTTGACAGATGCACACAGGTGTTGACAGGTGTTGACAGGTGTTGACAGGTGTTGACAGGTGTTGACAGGTGCACACAGGTGTTGACAGGTGTTGACAGGTGTTGACAGGTGCACACAGATGTTGACAGGTGTTGACAGGTGCACACAGGTGTTGACAGGTGCACACAGGTGTTGACAGGTGTTGACAGGTGTTGACAGGTGTTGACAGGTGCACACAGGTGTTGACAGGTGCACACAGGTGTTGACAGGTGCACACAGGTGTTGACAGGTGTTGACAGGTGTTAACAGGTGTTCACAGGTGCACACAGGTGTTAACAGGTGTTAACAGGTGCTCCCTTTCCTGTCAGTCGTCACATTAACTGGATGACAGAATTCAAATCAGCCGTTAAACCAACCTGCTTCTAATGCAAAGCAAAGAGCCGCAGCAGCTTTGACCTGTGTCGCTGTGTCCACAACAAATACACCTGTGTGAAAGAAAGATAACCCACCTGGTCATTGAAACCACCTGAAACTGGTGAAAGTTAGAATAAATAAAAATTTACTGAAAATCAACAAATGAAAATCAGACATTACTTTGAACTGTGGTTCAACAGAATCATTTTTAAAAATAAACCAATAAAACTGGCCTGGACCAAAATGATGGTGATGATTTGAGTCAGTCTTTGTAATCAGGTGATTTCTGTAGCTCTCAGTGAGACTTCTGCACCTGTCCACAGGTATGTTGGCCCACTCCTCATTAGCAAACTGCTCCAGTTGTCTCAGGTTTGAAGGCTCTCTTCTCCAGACTGCATGTTTCAGCTCCTTCCACAAATGTTCAACAGGATTTAGATCAGGGATCATAGAAGTCCACTTCAGAATAGTCCAGTGTTTTGTTCTGATCCATTCTTGGGTGTTTTTAGCTGTGTGATTGGCTCATTATCCTGTTGGAGGACCCATGACCTGTGACTGAGACCAAGCTTTCTGACACTGGGCAGCACATTTCACTCCAGAATGTCTTGATAGTCTTGAGATTTCATTGGACCTGCACAGATTCAACACACCCTGTGTCAGATGCAGCAAAGCAGCCCCAGAACATAACTGAGCCTCCTCCATGTTTCACAGTAGGTACAGTGCTCTTTTCTTTGAATGCTTCATTTTTGTGTCTGTGAACATAGAGCTGATGTGACTTACCAAAAAGCTCCAGTTTTGTCTCATCTGTCCAAAGGACATTCTCCCAGAAGCTTTGTGGCTTGTCAATACGCATTTTGGAAAATTCCAGTCTCTCTTTTTTATGATTTGCTTTCAACAGTGGTGTCCTCCATTCAGTCCACTTTGGCTCAAACAGTGATGGATGGTGTGATCTGACTCTGATGTCCCTTGACCTTGGAGTTCTCCTCTAATCTCTTTGAAGTTGTTCTGGGCTCTTTGGTTTCCATTCGTATTCTCCGTCTCTTCAGTTTGTCATCAGTTTTCCTCCTGCAGCCACGTCCAGGGAGGTTGGCTACAGTCCTGTGGACCTTAAACTTCTGAATAATCTGTGCAGCTGTAGTCACAGGAACATCAAGCTGCTTGGAGATGGTCTTATAGCCTTTACCTTTAACATGCTTGTCTATCATTTTATTTCTAATCTCCTGAGACAGCTCTCTCCTTAGCTTTCTGTGCTCCATGTTCAGTGTGGTACACACCATGATACCAAACAGCACAGTGACCACTTTTCAGCCTTTAGATAGGCAGACTGACTGATTACAAGCTTGGAGACACCTGTGATGATAATTACAGGACACACCTGAGTTTAACATGTCCCCTATGGTCACACCATTTTAATCTTTCTAAGTTACCATCACGTTATTTCAGTGAGTTTAACGGCAGGGTGCCAACATTTTTGCGTGTGTGTTTATTTCTCCCTCAGTGATGAAGGTCTATGGTCACTAGAGGAAGAACACAGTGACATCTGCTGCACCAAAAAATAGATCCAAGAGACTTCCTATGGAAAAATAACCCCAATATATTTTTGGGGTGTGTTTAAAAGTAAAACTCAGGATGACCAGAAGTGACTGAACTCGCCGTCAGCAGCAAACCTGATCTGCAGTCCAGAGCCTGATCCAGCATCAGAAACACTGACCCGGCCCTTTAGCCTGTTTGCAGGTTGGTAGTTTACCTGCTCGCTGCAGGAACAGCAGAGGCAGAACCCAACTACTGGGAATCATTAACCAACAAGAAGACCAAGCGATCACACACATCAGGGCTTCGTCTACTGCCACGACCTTCAACAGCACCTGCACGGACACACAGAACAACCTCAGCATCAGGGCTGCTGTTATGAGCAGGATGGTGTGGAACGCCCTGCGCTTGGATTGGTCCACCTGCTGCCTGGTACCTGCCGGCCTGCCCGGGCCTGGACGGGTCAGACTGCAGAGGATGGAGCAGCAGCAGAAACAGACGATGCAAGAGGCCGTGAGGACGAACAGCAGGTTAACCACACCTGAGAGAGGAACCATCCTCAGGATATACGGGTAAGCAAAGCAGAAGAGCCACAAGAAGACCAGCACAACGTTTCTGACCCTGACCACGCCCGGCCCTCGCAGCTTCAGGTAGACCACAGGGTGAACCACAGCCAGGTAGAAGTCCACACAGGTAAGGATGAGGAGGACGATCTGTCCAGGTGACACCAGGGACCACAGCTGCATCCCGATGTTCAGAGCCCACAGGTGAGCGGTGTGGATGCCATAGATGTACAGGCAGGTGCCCGACATGGCTATGATCTCCAGAACCACCATGTTGAGGGTGAAGATGTCGGCGTGGCTCATGCGCTCTGCCGCTGCACCTGAGTGACGCCTCCTGCAGCGCTGGCAGCCCAGGAAGAGGACGTAGACGCAGGCAGAGAGGAAGAGGATGCTGAAGCAGAAAATGACCGTGAACATGGACGCGCAGTCTTGACCAATTATCAAGTGGAAAAAAGAGGAGTTGGATGACAGATTCACAGACATGATGGCCCGCTCGACGAGTGGAAGGAGACACTGAAACGGAGAGAGAGAGAGGACAGTCCAATTATTAAAGTATTTTATACTCTCTTTACTTTAAGACAGACGCCATCAGACATGAGCAGCCCCTGACTGTCAATCAAACCCTATCTATACAGCACTTTTCCTACTGTACATGTAACAAAGGGCTGCAGAAAAGAAAACAGGAGGAAGGAGAGGGGAAATAACAATTCTAAACCTGTCTGAACCAGTCATCAGCCAATCACAGGGCCACATAGGGAGACAGGCAAGCATGCACACTCAGCTTCATGCCACCACTTAACCTATTGAGCATGTGTTTGGTCTGCAGGAGGAAGCAGGAGTGCCTGGAGACAACCCACTAATGCAAAGGGAGAGCTGTGAGTCACATGCACTGCCTCTGTATAACATTAAAGAACAATTCACACACATATATGTAAAATAAAAATCAGTCAAAACAATGCTGATGAATTAATGATAGAAAGAGGAAACAAACAGTGACCACACCACGTGGTGCAGTGATCTTCAGGTTCATGTGGTGAAGCAGCAACTGCACTTCAGATTAAAACTTGATCATTTTCCAGCTCTAGTTTAGTCTGCTGTTGTTCTTGGTCATAAACTGATTTAAAATTGGTCAAAATGTGCTACTGCAGTCACTCTGATGCCCAGCCCTAAAAAATGAGTATTAGATGAAAATAACTGACATATGTGTACTTCATGGACTTTTTTATCCAAGAGGGACGCATCAGTTGGCCTGAGAGAAAAAGATCATATTTAAACCCAGAAACACAAACTTAAAGGTCTATCTGCGGCGTCATAAAGACTCTGCTACCCATGGGCATGCGCGGCGACTTTAGTAAAGATGTGACCAAAGTCAAAGCGTGTGTTTGTTGTGATGCTAATGAATGCAGCTCGGACCTTCCTCAGAACTCTGCATTGATTTACAACTTCTTTTTCAACAATTTACAGGATTCAAAGCCACGAGGTAATGTACAGTTGTGCCCAAAAGTTTACACCCCCCAGCAGAATTTCTGAATTTTTGGCCTTTTCTCAGAAAATATGAATGATAACACAAAAACCTTTCTGTCACTCATGGTTAGTGGTTGGGTGAAGACATTTATTGAAAAAAAGATAAGTTTACTCTTTTTAAATCAGAATGAAAGCAGAAACTTCAAAATTGACCCTGTTCAAAAGTTTACACCCCCTGGCAGTTTTGGCCTGATAACATGCACAAAATTTGACACAAATGGGTTTGAATGTCTACTAAAGGTAACCATCCTCTCTGTGATCTATTAGCTTGTAATCTGTGTGTGTGTATGAAAGCTCAGTTAGTTTCTGAGCTCCTGACAGACACGTACATCTTTCACTCAGTGCTGCGTTGAAATTTCTGTGTCATAGGTAAAGCAAAAGAATTGTCAAAGGATCTGCGAGAAAAGGTAATCCAACTGTATAAAACCGGAAAACGATTTTAAAAGATATCTAAGAAATTGAGGATGCCAAGAAGCACTGTTAAAACTCTAATTAAGAAGGGGAGAGAGAGGGATTCTGTTCAAACCAAACCACGGTCAGGCAGACCAACAAAAATTTCAGCTCCAACTGCAAGGACAATTGTTGGAGATGCAAAGAAAAACCCTCAAATAACTTCTGCTGAAATACAGGACTCTCTGAAAAAAATTGGGGTGGATGTTTCAAGATCCACAATAAGGAGACGCTTGAAAAAACATGGGCTGCATGGTCGGGTCACCAGAAGAAAGACATTTCTACGCAAATGCCACAAAATATCCCGCTTACAATACGCCAAACAGCACAGAGACAAGCCTCAAAACTTCAGGAACAAAGTCATTTGGAGTGTCAAAATTAATGGAAGGATGAATGCAGCATGTTATCAGAAACTGGAGGAAAATCTACAGTCATCGGCCCAGAAGCTGCACATGGGACGTTCTTGGATGTTCCAACATGACAATGATCCAAAACACAAGGCCAAATCAACCTGCCATTGGCTACAGCAGAATAAAGTGAAGGTTTTAAAGTGGCCATCTCAGTCTCCTGACCTCAATATCATTGAGCCACTCTGGGGAGATCTCAAATGTGCAGTTCATACAAGCCAGCCAAAGAATTTACAGGAGCTGGAGGCTCTTTGAGAAGAGGAATGGGCAGTTTTACCATCTGAGAAAATAAAGACCCTCATCCACAACAACCACAAAAGACTTCAAGCTGTTATTGATGTTAAAGGGGGAAATACACGGTATTAAAAACTGGGGGTGTAAACTTTTGAACAGGGTAATTTTTGAAGTTTCTGTTGTCATTATGATTTAAAAAGAGTAAACTATCTTTTTTTCAATAAATGTCTTCACCCAACCACTAACCATGAGTGACAGAAAGGTTTTTGTGTTATCATTCAAATTTTCTGAGAAAAGGCCAAAAAATCAGAAATTCTGCTGGGGGGTGTAAACTTTTGGGCACAACTGTATCTCTTTCTAGTTACGTAGTGGTAGTTTTTGATGTGTGACAACAAGCAATTTTTGGAAAACTTAGTATCGTAGTTTTGTAGCCGGCTATATATGTCTACTTACAGCCCGGTGCTCTAAGACGTGTCTGAATAATATAAATTTGCTCTAGTTTTAATTGTCTTGTTCCTGAAGTTGAGTATCCAGGCCAGTCCAGCCCTGTCCGACCCGACCAAGAAGCTAAGGAATAGCATTTATAGATAACCTATTTAGATGCTATAAACTCATCTTAAAGTGTGTATTTCCATCAGGCAGATATCTAAAAGGGAGACTTTTTTGTAGTTACTTAGAAACTCCTCACAACATCTTTAACCAGAATAAACCTGACAGTTAGGTCATACAAAGCTTTTGTGAAGGAGCACTTTAAATATTTCACACATTAGCTTAGCATTAGAAACATTAATCTAATAAAATAACCACAGTCTGAATGTTTCAGTATTTGTTGAAATAACTGATTCCAAATAAAACACCGACCTTCAGGGAGATGTTTCTTTTGCTCTGACTGTCAGTGACCGCCAGTTCATCTTCACAGAAATACTCCGTGTGTGGGCGGGTTAGCTCTTTTCTTTGCATTTGCAAATCTGTACCATGACTGATGGAGGTGTTATAACAGGGAGGACGCGTATGGAAAACAAACCAACATCTGCAGCGGTCAGAAGGATCTCAGATTAGCTAACAGCCCAACAGGTCGGAGAAAGTCAGTTAGCATGTACTTTATTCAAGAGTACTAGTAGTGCACCTGTTTGATACTTACGCTGAGGCAGTACACTTAAAAAGTACTTTTATAGACTATGTTTCATAAACTTACACACTTGGCTCATACTGAAAAGTATAAAGAAAGGTCAAAGTCCACTAATGCTCAGACTTACCCTAATAATGTAACATTCAAACTTATACTTCAGGATACTTTTTACTGCTTTCTGCCACAAAATACTAAAATTTATTTCATTTTGATCCAGGTACAGAGTAAGGCCAACTCTTTGTGCTTACATTTTATTGAACAGAATAAAAAAGTTTTTCTCGGCACACATTTGCGTTACGTTATTACCCCTCTTAATAACTTACAAAACCCAAAACCAGTGAAGTTGGCACGTTGTGTAAATCGTAAATAAAAACAGAATTCAATGATTTACATATCCTTTTCAACTTATATTCAATTGAATACACAGCAAAGACAAGATACTTAACACTTGAACTGGTAAACTTTGTTATTTTTTGCAAATATTAGCTCATTTGGAATTTGATGCCTGCAACATGTTTCAAAAAAGCTGCACAAGTGTCAAAAAAGACTGAGAAAGTTGAGGAATGCTCATCAAACACTTATTTGGAACATCCCACAGGTGAACAGGCTAATTGGGAACAGGTGGGTGCCATGATTGGGTATAAAAGCAGCTTCCCTGAAATGTTCAGTCATTCACAAACAAGGATGGGGCGAGGGTCACCACTTTGTGAACAAATGTGTGAGCAAATTGTCCAACAGTTTAAGAACAACATTTCTCAACCAGCTATTGCAAAGAATTTAGGGATTTCATCATCTATGGTCCGTAATATCATCAAAAGGTTCAGAGAATCTGGAGAAATTACTGCACGGAAGCAGCAAGGCCCAAAACCAACATTGAATGCCCGTGACCTTCCATCCCTCAGGCGGTACTGCATCAAAAACCGGCATCACTGTGTAAAGGATATCAGCACATGGGCTCAGGAACACTTCAGAAAACCACTGTCAGTAACTACAGTTGGTCTACATCTGTAAGTGCAAGTTAAAACTCTACTATGCAAAGCCAAAGCCATTTATCAACAACACCCAGAAACACCACCGGCTTCACTGGGCCGAGCTCATCTAAGATGGACTGATGCAAAGTGGAAAAGTGTTCTGTGGTCTGACCAGTCCACATTTACAATTGTTTTTGGAAACTGTGGTCGTCGTGTCCTCCGGACCAAAGAGGAAAAGAACCATCCGGACTGTTATAGGCACAAAGTTCAAAAGCCAGCATCTGTGATGGTATGGGGGTGTATTAGTGCCCAAGGCATGGGTAACTTACACATCTGTGAAGGCACCATTAATGCTGAAAGGTACATACAGGTTTTGGAGCAACATATGTTGCCATCCAAGCAACGTTTTTTCATGGACGCCTGCTTGTTTCAGCAAGACAATGCCAAGCCACATTCTGCACGTGTTACAACAGCGTGGCTTCGTAGTAAAAGAGTGCAGGTACTAGACTGGCCTGCCTGTAGTCCAGACCTGTCCCCCATTGAAAATGTGTGGTGCATTATGAAGCCTAAAATACAACAACGGAGACCCTGGACTGTTGAACAACTTAAGCTGTACATCAAGCAAGAATGGGAAAGAATTCCACCTGAAAAGCTTCAAAAATTGGTCTCCTCAGTTCCCAAACGTTTACTGAGTGTTGTTAAAAGGAAAGGCGATGTAACACAGTGGTAAAAATGCCCCTGTGACAACTTTTTTGACATGTGTTGCTGCCATTAAATTCTAAGTTGATGATTATTTGCAAAAGAAAATAAAGTTTCTTAGTTTGAACATTAAATATCTTGTCTTTGCTGTGTATTCAATTGAATATAAGTTGAACATTTGTACATGTTTTTTTATCATATAGAGCTGGAGTCTAAAAGTTTATAGAAAATAGTTTGTGTGCTAGGTTTTATTATCTTTGTGTTCTTAAAAACATAAACAGGGAAACATTTGACTTTACTGATCAAGTCCTTTCCATAAAAGTTTGGCTCTGCTGTTGAGCAAAGACACATTTGTTTTAATCACATCAGAAACAGCATTAAGCTTGTTTCATATGATCTGTGCATCTCTACACACAGGCCTGTCTGATTTAGTCAGTACCTCAATAAAGCACAACAGAGTTTGGCACATGGAGAGAAAACAGAAGTTTTTTTTTTTTTTTTTTTTTATACTTTATTTTTTCAATTTTCAAAAAAGAAAAAAAGAAAAAATAGCTCTGCCAAGTGACATTGTTATACACTCCAGAGAGAAAGTTGAAACAAGAGATTAAGCAGCCTCGTAAAATATCAAAGAAATAACAATCAGAGTCAAAAATTTAAAAAAGGGGGGGGGGGGGGGGGGGGCTAAGAAGAATAGTAAATAAAATAATAATAGTATTCAGGTGGACATTTGTATAAATATTCATTCAAAAGCACATACGTACTACTTACATATTCTATACACATGTTAGCACGCATTCATACGGTCATATGTACTCATATCTATGATTTCAAGTACGGATACTTATTTAAGTAAGTAATGAAATAATGATAGTGTTGATAATGGTAATAAAGTAAATAAAAATAAGAAGGTAAAGAGAAAAGTCCAAAAATATATATATAAAAAAAATAATAAATAAATAAAATAAATAATAATAATAACAATAATAAAAGGGGGGGGGGGGGTGCTACAGTTGCATGTCACATAGGTAAACACAGAGCAACATAAAGAACATCAATAATAACAATGTTCTAGGGGGACCACAGTCAATATCTACAGTACTACCAACCTTGTTTATAAAGATATACAAATCTAAGCTAAATCATCACCTCTTTGCGTGAAGTATGCTTCCCATTTCTTCCATAGAGCCTCATACCTGTCTCTCTGCAGTCTTAGATTATAAGTCATGTGTTCCATGCTTTGAATGTTAAGTACAATGTCTATCCACTGATTGACAGTGGGTGGTTCCTTACAAAGCCATCGCCTTGTTATGGCTTTTTTGCTTGCCACCATGAATATTTTCAAAAGGTATCTATCCTTTTTGGGCAGTTTCAAGTCTATGTTCCCCAGATAGAAAGTCAGACAGGAGAATACAAAATCATTGCCTCAGACATTTCTGACTATATTGTGGACATCCTCCCAAAAGGGTTTAATAACTGGACAAGCCCAGAATATGTGGGTGTGGTCAGCTATATTGTTGCCACACTCTCTCCAGCAATCGGACTGTGCATTTGGTTGTCTTGATTTTAACTTTGGGGTAATAAAAAACCACATATGAGAGGCTGTGGTTGTGATTTGGGTATTGATTATGTTTGACCACTCTTCCTGCGCAATAGAAATACTCAACTCCTTTTCCCATTTTTCCTTTACATAATTTGTTGAGTGCCCTCTTAGTTCATTTATATACTTATACAATTCTCCAATAATCTTTTTTGACAATTTCTTTTTATAAGCTCTGATGAACATTTGTGTGATACCTGACATATTTGTGGACAAAAGTCCTTTAATATTTTTATCAAAATAATGACGGAGTTGGAGATACTTGTAAAATTCCTGTCGCACAAAGCTGTATCTTTCTGACATATAAAGTCTGGAAATTCCAAGTCATTAACCATAAGACACAGTGTTGTAACTCCTTTTTGTAACCAATGAGTGAGTCCTCCATCCTGAACAGCCCGCTTGAAGTCTGGGTCGTAGATTGGCCAGGTTAATATGCGGATTTCATTCTGCAAGTTAAATTGTTTCACAAGTCTGGCCCATGTCTCCAAAGAAAATGTAGTCCATTTACTCTGGATATTATATTGTTTAGTGGTCAATGGGCATCCTAGCAAACTCTGTAAAGGTATATCTTGCTGAGATAGTTCCATGGATTTCCATTTTGCCACATATTCTTGGTTGCACCAGAGCATCAGAGGCTTGATCTGTGCTGCTATATAGTAGTCTTTAAGGCTTGGTAAAGCCATCCCTCCTCTATGTTTTGGCAACTGCAATGTTTTGTATCTCACCCTGGGAGCTTTTCCATTCCATATAAATCAAGATATCACCTTGTCCCATTCTCTAAACTGTTGATCAGGAACATGAACGGGTAAAGACTGGAACAGGAAGAGCACCCTGGGAAGTATGTTTGTTTTTATTGTCGTAATTCTACTACCAAGGTCAAGGGGTAGAGGGGCCCATCTGTCAAAGTCATCTTTAATTTGTTTAGTAATAGGTGTGTAATTTTCAGAATAGAGTTGGGATATATCTTTTGTTAGTTTCACACCCAGATATTTAATGGATGTTGAGTCCCAATTAAACTTGTATTTATTTTTAAGTTCTAGTGGTGGGATGAAGTTAAACACTAAGGCCTGAGTTTTGCCAATATTAAGGGTATAGCCTGACATTGTGCCGTATATCTGCAACAAATCCATTAATCTAGGGATTCCAGACTCAGGGTTTTTTAGGCTGATAAGCACATCATCCGCGTACAGGCATATCCTATACTCTGTGTTTTTTACTGTAATACCTTCTAGGATTGAATCCTGTCTTATAAATTGGGCAAGAGGTTCAATAAATAAGTTAAAGAGTCCAGGGCTAGCTGGGCAGCCCTGTCGACACCCCCGCTGCAAGTGTATTGGGTTTGATAGGTCCCCATTAACCTTAATTCTGGCTACTGGATGTGTATATAATGTCCTAATACTATTTATGAACTTCTGGTGAAATCCAAATCTTTCCATAACTTTATAAAGAAATTCCCACCCCACGGTGTCGAACGCTTTTTCAGCATCTAAACTTAGCAGGATAGCCCCAAATTTTCCTCTTTCTATACGTTCTATGGTGTGAAGGGTTCTTCTTATATTATCCTGGGTCTGCCGACCTTGAATAAATCCTGATTGGTCCTCATCTATCAAAAAGGGCATAATTTCCTCCATTCTTTTAGTTAAGATAGTAGCATATAGTTTATAGTCCTGGTTCAGCACAGTGATGGGTCTATATGCCCCACATTCTTCCAAGTCTTTACCTTCTTTTGGTATTATTGAAATATTAGCTTCACTCCAGGAAGGGGGGAGGATTCCTTCCTTCAGGTTGTAGTTGAAACTCTTATGTAGTATTGGTATTAAATCCTCCTTTAATGATTTATACCATTCTCCTGGAAATCCGTCAGTCCCTGGAGATTTGCAGGATTTAAGGGAAGAAATTGCCTTACTAATCTCCTCAACGGATATTTCTCTAATTAGCTTGTCGTTATGTATGTTACCTAGACAGGGCAGGTCTAACTGATTCAAAAACTCTTCAACTTTACAGGCATCAGGTGGTATTGATTGAGTGTATAAAGTCTTGTAGAATTTCTCAAATGCTTTTTTATTTCCTTCTAGTTTATAAGTAATCTTTTTGGATATAGGGTCTTTGATTTTATAAATAGTATTCTCTGATTGTTGTTTTCGCAGTCTCCAGGCTAGTATCTTAGAGGCTTTGGAGCCTGCTTCGTAGTGCTGCTGTTTTATAAATCTAAGCTTTTTCTCTATTTCATCACAGTAGATCTTGTCTATTTCTTGTTTAATTGGTCTCATTTCTAGAAGCAGTTGAGGATCCTTGTTTTTACTATGTAGTTGTTCAAGATCTGTAAGCTTTTTTTGCAGATCCAGAAGTTTTCTGTCTTTTACCTTTTTATTAAAAGCCGCTTCTGATATAATTTTGCCCCGTAGGACTGCTTTAGCTGCATCCCATAAAATCGCTGGATTCACATTGCCATCATCATTATCTGTCAAGTATTTAGTTCATCCTTAATTTTTTCTTTGAACCTAGGATTGTTTAACATACTTATATTCAATCTCCACGTTGTCATTTTAGGCCTGCTATCTAAGTGTAGTTTTAGATAGACAGTGGAGTGATCCGAGAGGTCTCTTTGATTTATTTCACATTCCTTTATTCTGTGCCTCTCTGAGGCATGCATAAACAAATGATCAATCCTTGAATAAACGTTATGTCGGTTTGAATAAAATGTATATTCTCTGTCTTTATTATGAAAATCTCTCCAAACATCTATCAGACTTATATCCTGCATTCTTTTTTTGAACTATCCTTCAGTACGGGTAATTTTCCTTTTTTTATTTGTCGTATCAAGTTTTGGATTCAGTATCATATTAAAATCTCCTGCACAGATCATGACTCCAGCATTTTGGGATTCAATAAATTCAAGTATTTTTTTATAGAATAACCTCTTACTGCCAGGAGGGGCATATACATTCATCAAGGTCACCTCTTTGCCATCTAATTTACCTCTCACTATAATAAACCTGCCCTCTGTGTCCTTAGTCTCAGACAGAAGCTCGAATTGAACTGAGTTGGGTATTAGGATTGCCACACCCCTTTTACGCCCTGTTTTAAAAGATGAGTAGTATGTGTGTCTAAAACCCATTTTCTTTATTTTTTCATGTTCATGACTGGTTAGATGGGTCTCTTGCCAAAAAATAATTTGTGCTTTTTCTTTTCTAGTTTTAGATATGATTTTCTTTCTTTTAATAGGTCCAGTCAGGCCATTCACATTAAGAGTGATAATTTTAAACTCTTTGTTATGCATTTATTAACAAAAAATCTCTAATGTAGGTAGTCATGGTCCCCCAAAACAACAAAGAATAACTATGTACAATAAGCATTGAACAGCAACAGCAAGAAAGAACATGAATGAACAGCGTCTGGTCTTCCAACGATGAGGTGATCCCGACACCTCTCATGTGGGGGAGTGTTCCCGCCAGTAGGTGGCGGGGCCCCCTCGGGTTACTTGTTGAGATGTTTGTCATTCAGACTATAAACTAACCACCACGTCATTAAATGAAATCAAATTACAAAGGGCCATTTACGATCAGCCTGAGTTGTATGCAGTCAATCATCAGTAATACGAAAGTGGGCTAAGCATACATTTACCGCAGAGAAGGAAGAAAAGAAAGAAGAGAAAAAACAGAGGAGGCTATGATCTTAACTGAAAAGTTTAAGGATTTTGGGGAGCTCAGCCTACCGTAACTGTCCCATCGCACGTTTAAATACACATAAAATGAGGCAGTTTGTGACGTCGGCCTTGTTAAGAAGGCAGTGAGGCATGTTGTCAGTCCGCTGTGTCCACTTCGGCTGGGTGAAGATATCCGCGGAGTTTCTCCCTGATCCTGTGCTGGTACTCCCCCCTGTCACTGCGCCGGGTGTTTTTTACCTTCTCCCACCTGGTGTTCAGCCTCCACGTTTCTCTCGGTTTGTTCTCGGGTCCCTGTGGTATCGCAAAGCCCTTGGATCTTAAATCTTTGGCGGCTTGGTCCGCGCTCTCGTATGTAACTGTCCCCGAGTCCAGAAAAACACGCATTTTAGTCATCGGTGTGTGGAATCTTACGCCCTCTTGTTTTAGTACCTTTTTAATTGGCAGGTACGCTCTTCTTTTCTCCATCACTCCTGTTGCATAGTCGTGGTCGAAGAATATTCTTTTACCCTCGACCATGATAGGCTTTTTCCAGGCTGCGCCGATGATGTTTTCTTTGGTTGTGTATTTTAGGAATCTCACCACAGTGGATCTCGGAGGAGCCGTCTCCGCGGGCTTGGGTCCAAGCGCCCGGTGCGCGCGTTCAATACCCAGTTCCTTTAGGCCGGTGCTGTCACCCAGTTCAGTTTTTATGAGGTTTTCAATATAATGAATCATCGAGGTCCCTTCAACTCCCTCCTTGATACCGTAAATCCGGATGTTGTTACGGCGAGAGTGTCCTTCAAGCTCGGTTATCTTTGATTTTAAATCAAGTTGGGTCTTGTGCATCAGGTCTAAAGCCTCCCCGACCTCCGCGCCGAACGACTCCACCTCTCCGATGCGCCCTTCAGCTTCATCAAGTCGGCGTGATGCAGTCCCTATTTTCCCTGCGGTCTCCTCCAACCTCCGGTTAATGTCTGCGCTCATCTCGTCGAGCTGTTTTTTAACATCCTGTTGAAAGTTGAATTGGAACTCCGACAGCTGTTTGAAGAGCTTGTTTTCCAGTTCAGACATTGCTTTGGTCATAGTCTCATTTATGGTGTCCCGGATGGAGGCTAGCGAGGTCGTGTCACCTAGCATAGCTTTGTCCTCGTTAGCTGCGTCGTCATTGTCTGCTTCTTTTCTTTTGCTTCTCAATGCCGTGTTACGGCCCTTTTCTCCTCCCCCTGACATTATTGCGTGCCCGGGGACACTTTAGAGATCAGTCTCCTGAATTAAAGAGGGATAAGTGGTAGTTCAGTTGCGAGCTGAGTTCTCACACAGCCATTTTCACCCTCGTGCCACCGGAAGTCCGAAAACAGAAGTTTGATGTCAGCATGTTTATTTAGAAATGACCAAGTCATTAATAAAACCAAAAGTCCCATCTTTCTGTCATACAGCACTGATGTGTCTCTGCTTTAGTCTGTCAGTGTTTGACTCATAGGAAAGCAGAAGGTTTGCTTAGAGTATAACAAGTAACAGTAGTAAAATATCAAAAAATGCTACTTTTTATTTCATAAGGTATTTCTAAAGCATACTTCAATAAACTAAATTGTGGACTAAAAGTATGTGTTCACTAAGTGTACTTATTGTATACTTGAAAATAAAACAAAGTTGACTTAAAGTGTACTTTTATTAACTTCAAAATGTTCCATTTTAGTCTGAATAGGAACTAAAGTAGTATACTTCTACAAGTACACGGTCCATGGTACACTTGCTGTACTTATACCCAAGCATGCTTAATAAAATGAACTTGAAGTATACTTTTTGCTAAGAGCTTACAAGAGCTGGAAACCAATGAATAAATATGTCAGCAGATACATTGAGACTAAAACATGAAGAAATCAGTCCTGAGCCTAACAGCCCAGCTCGTACAGATGTTTTCTGAGAGGAGATAATCTGGGCATTGCAGAGAGAGTAGAACAGCTCGGAACCACAGTCAAACTTTATTTATGTAGCACTTTTCCTACAACACATCTGACTCAAAGTGCTGCAGAAAAGAAAACAGGAGGAGAGGAGAGGGGGAAAAACAATTCTAAACTAGGCAGCTGTCAGGGGAGCACAGTGTGGGATTGGAAAATAAACACATCTGCACATGAGCAACTTATTACAGCAAACACAGAGACGAGCACATGGGGTCAAAAGGAGGGGACGCTGATTTGAAGGGAGAACATGCGACCTTGTCTTAGACCCCACAGAGTTTCTATTGTCCGACCTTGAGAGAGAGTTTCTGATCCAGAGCAAAGTTCACAGGATGAGGGGGGGGGGGGGGGTCCAGCCTCTGTTTACAAAACATTCCAGGAGAGTAGATATGCCTGCTCAAGGACAGACGGGAAGCCAAAACAGATAGAGATAAGGAATAGTTTGGGTCAGACCGACTGTAATGTTCCATCAGTCTTTCTGGTCCTTTGGTCTCTCACAATGTTCAGAATCCGTGGGCCCATTCAGCCGAGCTGTCAACTTCTCCAAGATGTTGTCCTGCTTGAGAAAGAGTTTGAGAATCACATCAAGTTTGAGATTGAACTCACAAATCTCTTGAGTCTGAGTGTTGACAGCCCTGCACATTCCTTCAGTCATGACAGGCAGCTTCTCAAGAGCCAAAAGTGCTGCCATTGTCTTCTTAACTGTGTGATAGATCAGGAAACTGCTAACTCCAAACAGCAAGAAACCTGTTATCATAAATCCAATTATGTAGGCATCTTCCACGTCCTGGATGGACAGAATCGACAGGCAAATGATCCTCCACTTCTCCCAGGAGTCCATCATGTACCTGCTCGGGGAAGTACCATCGGGACAGGCGGGTTCTCCTTTACCTGAATACCCTTCTCGAATTTGGTCAATGGCACTGAGAGACCAGCTGGTTAGATCCATGATTTTAGATTTTAGAAAAAAATGCAGAGAGAGGCTGCAGTAGACACAGACAGCACAGCAGGGCAGATAAACATCCGCCATTGTTGAGAAGCAGAAGAGAAAGAGCAAAGAGAAGAGAAACACCTTCATCTCCAACACGGCAGCTTTCCTGCTTATTGAGGAAAAGCAGGGGGAGCACCAGACTGCTGGGGATGGAGCACCAGGACAGGTAACACACCATGGACCAGTACTGCCTGGGGCTGAAGGATGGTGGTAAAGAGGCCGCAAGTAGGACCGTGGTGCTCGAGAGCTTGAGCAGCAGAGCCCCGGTGACGGCCACCATGGTCTTGAAGGCCTGGTGTTTGGCTTTGCCCGCCCTCTCCTTGTTTCCAGGCCCCTCGTGCAGCAGGGCGTAGAGGACGGCGGCGCTGCAGCAGCAGGTGATGATGGAGGACAGGAGCACGGACCACAGGTTCACCAGGACGTAGGCCAGAGGGAACCTGGACAGACCAGGATACACCAGGCAGACCAACCACACGCCGTTCCTGAGCCTGACCCCCGCGGGCCGCTTCAGCCTTCTGTAGGCCAGCAGGCGGACCATGGCCAGTTAGCACTCCACACAGGTGAGCAGGTGGAGCAGGATGTGCAACAAACCACCTGCTAACTGACCAGCTTCAAACATTATAAATAAAGATCATGAAGCAGCTGAGAATCGTACACCTTCTTTTGTTGTCCCAGTGCCGTCTTTGACCAACCCCCCACTTTCTCTAAGTAATTATTTATTTCATTAGCTACTAATTTATTTTGTTTATTATTTATTTCCACAAGTGGACCATCTCTCCTGAACAGACAGTAAACATATATATTTAAATATTTACACTGAATGGCTGTAAAAGTGTTTTGTGTTGTGGTTTTATTGTTGTTGTGTGTATTTAACGTCACAAACTCTTCATCCTAACCCTAACCCTAACCCACACCGAACAAAAGAGTTTAACCCTTTACCCCCCAAACATCAGGTGTGATTCACAGAAAACTTTAACATCAGGTAAAAACATTTCAGTTTGGTGTGGGACCGAGGCACCAACGTCCACCTCCTTCCCTTCTTCTTCTTCTTCGTTGGTGCTTTAGGCCTGAGCTGTCAGAAGGGGCGGGGCTTCACTCGGAGGTACGAGCTTCTTCTCGAGCGATGACACCCGGTACTTCAGTTTGCTGTGCGTGGCCTCGTGCTCGGCCAGCAGGCGGGCGTATCGCGTCTGCAGGGCATCCAGCGTGAGCGTCATGCGCTCCACCTTCTCCTCCATCTCTTTGGGGTCGGGGCCCTGCGCCGCCACCTGGTGGGAAAGCGAGGAAGAACGATCAGTGTGTCACAGACCTGTCCCAGATCACAGGCTTGGACAGTAGGCACTAGGCATGATGGGTGCATCACTTCACCTGCCTCTCTTCTTCCCCTGATGCTCCCATCACTCTGGAACAGGGTCAATCTGGACTCATCAGACCACATGACCTTCTTCCAGTCCTCCACAGTCCAATCTTTATGCTCCCTAGCAAACTGAAGCCTTTTTTCTGCTTAGCCTCACTGATTAGTGGTTTTCTTAAGGCTACACAGCTGTTCAGTCCCAATCCCTTGAGTTCCCTTCACATTGTGTGTGTGGAAATGCTATTACTTTCACTATTAAACACACCCCTGAGTTCTACTGTTGTTTTTCTTTGATTTGCATGCAGAAGCATGTGCATGGGGTGCCTGATTGCTAACCACTCCGCCAAACCAGCACCCCACAGGATGTGTCTTTGACATGGTTGTTGAAGAAATGAGAAGCTGCTCATGTCATCAGCTGGAGTTAAAGAACTTGTTTCAGCTGAAAGATAATCACCCATGCTGTAATTATCCAACAGGAGGCTCAGACCTGTTTGATTAGTTAAATCAGGTGTTGAACAGACATCCGTCCATTTCACTAACCCTGCTGATCACCTGAGCCCAGACTGACTGGACTGACCCAACAGAAACGGATTCATCCATCTTACAGATGGATGTAGGATGGATAGATAGATAGATGGATGGATGGATAGATGGATGGATGGATGTAAGGATGTTTGATGGATTGTTGTATGAATGGATGGTTGGATGGATGGGTGGTTGAATGGATGGATGTAAGAATGTTTGATGGATGGTTGTATGAATGGATGGTTGGATGGATGGATGTAAGAATGTTTGATGACTGGATGGTTGGATGGATGTTTTTATGGATGTTGGATGAATGGATGGTCAGATAGAAGGATGTAAGGATGTTTGATAAATGGATGGTTGGATGGTTGGATGGTTGGATGAATGAATGGTTAAAGGGGGTGATCAGATGGACTGATGGTTGGATGGATGTAAACATGTTTGATGGATGGTTGGATGGAGGTACGGTTGGTTGGATTGATGTAAGGATGTTAGAAGAATGGATGGATGAAGGGATGGATTGTTGGATGGATGTTAGGAAGTTTGAAGAATGGATGGTTGGATAAATAGAAGAATGGATGTAAGGTTGGTTAGATGAAGGATGGGTGGATGGTTCGATGGATCTTGGATATTTGGACGTTGGATAAATAGATGGTTGGATTTATTTTTATTTATTTTTGTATTTAACCAGAAGAACCTCATTGAGATCAAAAATCTCATTTTCAAGAGTGTCCTGGCCAAGACAGGCAGCAGCACATTTACAAAAATACAGACATAAGACAATTTCAAACACAAATACAAACATGTTAGCCAGTTAAGTCAGAGTCACAGAGCAGAACATTTTCAGTCAAAGCATTTACAGCCTGCTTCATCTTTCTCTAAAGCCTTTAATCTGCATTTAAAATGATGAATGAATGGATAAAGGGATGATCAGATGGACTGATGGTTGGATGGATGTAAGGATGTTTGATGAATGGATGGACATGGTGATGGATGGTTGGATGGATGTAAGGATGTTTGATGAATGGATGGTTGGATAAATAGATAAATGGATGTAAGGTTTGTTGAAAGGGTGGATGAATGGTTGGATGGATGGATTTAAGGATATTTGATGAATGGATGGATGGTTGGATGGTTGGATAAATGGATGGTCAGATGGATGGATGGATGGATGATAGATGAATGGATGTTTGATGTTATAATTGTGAATGTTGGATATATGCATGGATGATGGATGATTGGATTGAAGGTTGGATGGATGGTCAGATGGATGGCTGGATGGATGGATGGCTGGATGGTTGGACGAATGGATGTAAGGGTGTTTGATGGATGGAAGGGTGAATGGATGGTTGGATGGATGAATGTTAGGATGGATGGATGTAAGGAGATTTGATGGATGTATGGATGGTTGGATGTCTCTAACACCAGCTGATCTTCTTGATCGTGTCAGAGTGAAGAGGACCTGAAGCCCTGTGATTGGTCAGTGCTCAGAGGTGGAGGCTGCCCTGTGATTGGTCAGTGCTCAGAGGTGGAGGCTGCCCTGTGATTGGGCAGTGCTCAGAGGTGGAGGCTGCCCTGTGATTGGTCAGTGCTCAGAGGTGGAGGCTGCCCTGTGATTGGTCAGTGCTCAGAGGTGGAGGCTGCCCTGTGATTGGGCAGTGCTCAGAGGTGGAGGCTGCCCTGTGCTTGGCTCAGGTTAATGAACCAGCCCCCCTTTTATGTGGAGGTATGACTAAAACAACCCTAACACTCAAACATCATAAATTAAAAGATGCTAAAGTTGACCTCTGACCTGTTGGACAGAGACTCCATTTCACCACAAAGTGACCCAGAGTCCAGGTCAGGGTCCAAAGACCAGCAGACTTTACCTCCAGGTCCAGAAGTCCGTCCTTCATCAGGATCTGCCGGCCCTTCTCCTCCAGCAGGGCTTTGGCGTCGGGGTACTCCGTCAGCGCCTCCATCAGGTCGTCTTTGGACAGGCAGAACAGGTCCGAGTACCCGATGCTCCTGATGTTGGCCGTCCTCCTGTTCCCCGCCTTACTGCCTGGAGGTTTAGGGGACTTGGTCATGCCTACAAACCCCTCAGTTTCAGCCCTGCTCAGAACAGCCTGTATGTAGGATCACTACAGCAGTATATGTTAAAGAACGTCTATTTTTTTAGAATATGGCACCTTAAATGTCACCTTACTGCCTGGAGGTTAAAGGGACTTGGTCATGCCTACAAACCCCTCAGTTTGAGCCCTGCTAAGAACAGCCCGTATGTAGGATCACTACAGCAGTATATGTTAAAGAACTTCTATTTTTAATAAAATGGGACCTGTAATGTAATTCTACCTTTGATAGCCAGGATGCTGATCTCTCCAAAGTAACTGCCGTCACTCAGGACCACAAACTGTTTGATTCCATCGTCAGCCACCACCGCCAGCTTCCCCTCCTTGATGATGTACATCTCCCGGCCGATGTCGCCCTTCTTACAGATGTAGTCACCTGGACTGTACACCTGAGGCTGCAGCTTCAGCACCAGCTCCACCAGCAGGCCGGCCTCGCAGTCGGCAAAGATACGAACCTGCAACAAGAGACGGAGATGGATGGATAGATGGATAGAAGGATGGTTGATGGATGATTGGATGGATAATGGATAGTAAGATGGATGGAAGCATGCATGGATGGTCAGTTGGTTAGATGGTGGGATGGATGGATTGATAGATGGATGGTAAAAGTTGGATGGATGAATGTCAGATGGATGGGTGGATTGATTTTGGATGGTTGGTTGTATGGATGGTTGGATGGACAGATGGATGGCTGGTTGGTTGGACAGACGGATCTTGGACGGATGGATGTTTGGATGGACAGATGGATGGTTGGATGGATTGGTGGATGGATGTTGGATGGTTGGTTGTATGGATGGTTGGACGGACAGATGGATGGAGTGTTGGTTGGTTGGTTAGATGGATGGAAGGATGGATGTTGGATGGTTGGTTGGATGGTTGGATGGATGGTTGGTTGGTTGGTTGGTTGGTTGGTTGGATGGATGGAGTGTTGGTTGGTTGGATGGATCGAAGGATGGATGGTTGGTAAATTGGATGGATGGGTGGTTGGTTGGATGGACAGATGGATCTTGGACGGATGGTTGTTTGGATGGTTGGATGGATGGTGGGATGGATGGTTGGATGGATGAATGTCAGATGGATGGGTGGATCGATTTTGGATGGTTGGTTGTATGAATGGTTGGATGGACAGATAGATGGAGTGTTGGTTGGTTGGTTGGATGGATGGTTGGTTGGTTGGTTGGTTGGATGGATGGAGTGTTGGTTGGTTGGTTGGATGGATGGTTGGATGTCCTTAACACCTGCCCACCTTCTTGAGCGTGTCCAGGTGCACGTTGATGGCGATCTCTGCTCTCAGCTTGTCGGGCAAGAACTTCAACACCTCCCTCTCGTCCACGGCTTTCTTGTTGGTCCACAGGAAGTCAAACCACTTGATCACTCGCTTCTCCAGGTCTTTGGTCACCTGGACAGGTGGGAGGACACAAGCACAAGGCCTTACAGTAAAGTAGGATGGATATGCCCATGGGTTTTCTCCATAAATTTATGTTTCTAAAGTGATGTTTAATAATTCAAATGTAACTAAATTTCCTGATGGCACACACCTTTCTGAAGCTCATGTACTGCTTGATGGCATCAATGCGGGCCTGGAAGTCGGCTCGTGCGGCGTTCATGTTTGTGATCATCGAGCCAACGTTTCCGACGATGGTGGCAAAGATCAAAACGCCAACCTGCAAGGAAGGACTTTGGATCAGGCAGAGTGCAAAGGTCTACACAGCAGAACGTGCTAATGCTTTAAAGGCTCAAGGGACCTTCAGCATAAAAATGAATCTATGAAAACATCCAGTGCCATTCAGAGAGGCCCACTGCTGACCCAACACTCTGCCCTGTGATTGGCTACAGGCTGTTGTGGGTGGGACTGAAGTGTTGTCATTAGAACTCTGACCTCCTCTTTTTAGATTGGACTAAGGAAAAGTTTGGACTAAAGTTAAGTCTGGACTAAAGTTAAGTTTGGACTAAAGTTAAGTTTGGACTATGGTAAAGTTTGGACTAAAGTAAAGTTTGGACTAAAGTTAAGTTTGGACTAAAGTAAAGTTTGGACTATAATAAAGTTTGGTATAAAGTAAAGTTTGGACTAAAGTTAAGTTTGGACTATAGTAAAGTTTGGACTAAAGTAAAGTTTGGACTTAAGTTAAGACTTAAGTAAAGTTTGGACCAAAGTAAAGTCAAGTATTAAGTATAGTTTGGATTAAAGGAAAGTTTGGACTTTAGTTAAGTTTGGACTAAAGATAAGTTTGGATTAAGTAAAGTTTGGACTTAAGTTAAGTTTGGACTAAAGTAAAGTTTGGATTAAAGTAAAGTTTGGACTTATGTAAAGTTTGGACCGAAGTAAAGTTGAGTATTAAGGACAGTTTGGATTAAAGTAAAGTTTGGACTATAGTTAAGTTTGGACTAAGGCTAAGTTTGGACTTAAGTAAAGTTTGGATTAAAGTAAAGTTTGGACTTAAGTAAAGTTTGGACCAAAGTAAAGTTAAGTATTAAGTATAGTTTGGATAACAGTAAAGTTTGGACTATAGTAAAGTTTGGACTTTGGTTAAGTTTGGACTAAAGCTAAGTTTGGACTAAAGTTAAGTTTGGACTAAAGCAAAGTTTGGACCAAAGTAAAGTTAAGTATTAAGTACAGTTTCGATTAAAGTAAAGTTTGGACTTTAGTTAAGTTTGGACTTAAGTTAAATTTGGACTTCAGTTAAGTTTGGACTAAAGATAAGTTTGGACTAAAGTTAAGTTTGGACAATAGGAAAGTTTGGATTAAAGTAAAGTTTGGACTTAAGTAAAGTTTGGACTTAAGAGAAGTTCAGAATTAAGTATACTTTGTATTAAAGTAAAGTTTGGACTAAAGTAAAGTGTGGACTGTAGTAAAGTTTGGACTTAAGTTAAGTTTGGACTAAAGCAAAGTTAGGACTAAAGCAAAGTTTGGACTAAAGTAAAGTTTGGATTAAAGTAAAGATTGGACTTAAGTAAAATTTGGACCAAAGTGAAGGTAATTATTAAGTACAGTTTGGATTTTGGTTAAGTTTGGACTTTAGTTAAGTTTGGACTAAAGATAAGTTTGGATTAAAGTAAAGTTTGAATTTAAGTAAAGTTTGGACCAAAGTAAAGTTAAGTATTTAGTAAAGTTTAGATTAAAATAAAGTTTGGACTGTAGTTAAGTTTGGACTTAATCAAAGTTTGGATTAAAATAAAGTTTGGACTAAAGATAAGTTTGGACTTAAGTTAAGTTTGGACTAAAGTAAAGTTTGGATTAAAGTAAAGTTTGGACTTAAGTAAAGTTTGGACCAAAGTAAAGTTAATTATTAAGTACAGTTTGGATTAAAGTAAAGTTTGGACTTTAGTTAAGTTCAGACTAAAGTTAAGTTTGGACCAAAGTGAAGTTTGGACTTAAGTAAAGTTTGGACCAAAGTAAAGTTAATTATTAAGTAAAGTTTGAATTAAAGTAAAGTTTGGACTAAAGTTAAGTTTGGACTAAAGCAAAGTTCGGACCAAAGTAGAGTTAAGTATTAAGTATAGTTTGGATTAAAGTAAAGTTCGGACTTAAGTTAGTTTATCAGGAGAGGGTCTGATTTCTCGTCCTGTACACTCACCAGAAAGTCGGTGACGACAAAGAAGTACTCTGAGTTCTCCACAGGGGGCGGTGTTTCTCCGATGGTAGTGAGCGTCAGCGTGGACCAGTACATGCTGTAAGCATACTTCCTCACCAGGCGACCAAACTCTGGATCACTGGGATCAGGATACACGAACCTGTCTGTACCAAAGCCTGAGGGGACAGGAGAGGTCAGGGGTCAGAGAAACTGCTGGACAGGGGGATCAAAGGTCTGAGGTCAGGGCAGGGACCCACCTATGGCCTTGGAGAAGGAGAAGTAGAGGCAGGCGTTCCAGTGGATGATGATGACGATGTACATCACCAGGTTGGAGATACGGAGGGCGTTGGGGTAGTTAGTCCTGGTCTCTGTCCTCTGGAAGAACTCCATCATCCTGAAACAGATGAAGGCCATGACAGTGCACGCCATGACGGTGCATGACATGATGGTGCATGCCATGACGATGCACGGCCATGACAGTGCATGTCATGAAGGTACAAGCCACGATGGTGCATACCATTATGGTGCACGCCATGATGATGCACGGCCATGACGGTGCATGTCATGAAGGTACAAGCCACGATGGTGCATACCATTATGGTGCACGCCATGATGGTGCAAGCCATGATGGTGCAAGCCGTAACGGTACACGGTTGATGTTGATTCTGTTTTAAACCTGGTTCAATATGAATCATTTGCACTCTATTAGATTGTGGTCTTAACAGTTTGTGCCTTTCTTTCCTTCAGTTCATTTATTTTCATGCACTGATTGGTGTTCATGTTGATAATGAGAGGACAGATTTATTTACATCCTCACTTCAACATCGGTTATGCACACCTCATTTTTACCGGGTTGTTCATGTTCAAATTGTCTAAAGGAACAACATTGTCATGATACACCAGCTCTTCTAAGATGAGCCTTTTGGAGTCCATCTTCAGAAAATTGTAGTTTCACTGCAGCAGTAACATCCGCCATCACATGATGACGTAGTGTAGAGAAAGTGTAGTCGGATTCTCTCTGCACGCCAGTTTTCTTTTCCTAAGTCCTTCTGAAGTCTCCTTTCTCCTTTCCTTAACCTCATGAAATTCTCCATCAGAGTTAAGGAAAGGTGTTTAGGAAAGGACTTAGGAGGCGACTATTCAACCGCAGCCCAAGCCTTCAGCAGGCTCATACCCCTGACAGAGCCAAAGCATCTGAACCAGGTCAGGTTTTGCCATGACGGTCCCACACTGACCTTCATGACCATTTGTTTGCAAAGACATGCCACCATTTTGTCCAGACCACCGTTCACGGCCCTGCCACTGATCGGAGTGAACAGGTTTGACTGAACAATGGAGTTACTGTGATCAACCTGCTCTGAGGGGGTACCTGTTAAACCTGAGGAGCTTGTTGAGCCGGATCTCTGGGTACTTGAGGCCCATGACCAGGTATAGCACATCCGTGGGAACCATGGAGGCCAGGTCCAGTTTGAACTGGAAGCTTTGGCGGTAACGCTCACGCAGTCGCTGCTCGTCCTTCACCAGCAGCCCCTGCTCCAGGTAGCCTGCAGGAACACGTAAGGAGATCTGTTTCTGATCCGGTTCAACTCCTGACCAATCAGACTAAAGCATGAAGGTATGTTATTGTTAATCATCAGGTGTGTGCTCATGTCGCCAGACCAGTCCTCGTCCTGAAGACCATGTCAGCGAGGTAGACGAGGTCCGAGACAAGATCCAGGATGAACCAGAGGACCAGGTAGTCCATCTGCAGCTCCTCGAAACAGGCCCTGCAAAGAACATGCGTACATGTGTTAGCCTAAAGAGCAACACCAGAGCTGGTCTATACGTCAACCACAAGAAGTCCAGTCCACCAAGAACCTGGTTCAGTCGGAGACCCTGAACCTGCTTCTCCAGAGCTAAACAGTACCAACGTGAACCAACGGTATAGCAGCTAAAGACTGAGAGTCAAGGAAACAGGAAGTGCTACAATGGTAACTCGCTGCTATAGTTTAGTGTACCTGTGTGTGTGTTACCTGGCTATGATCAGGGTCCAGTTGTACATGACAGGCACGGTGATGACAAACAGCCAGTAGTAGTAGGTGTTACCTGCTGGGTCGATGACGGTGATCTCCTTCGGTCTGAACACATCAGGGTCAATGATCAGGATTGTTTCATCTGCAGTGTGATTTTAACCAAACTCTCAGTCAGCTGATCAGAACAAAACAAACATACGCTGCCTCTTTCTCCTTCTTCTCCTTCTCTTCTTTCTCCTTCTTCTCCTTCTCTTCTTTCTCCTTCTTCTCCTTCTCTTCTTTCTCCTTCTCCTTCTTCTCTTTCTTCTCCTTCTTCTCCCTCCTTGGAGAAAAGAGGACAGACAGGGTCACTCCTTTGCGAATGTAAGAAACCCAACATCAACAACACTTGGAGGTGTTTCACAAAGCTCTGCAGGACCTTTGTCTTATGGTCCAATGTTCTCCCCTTACTTGTGAACGTGATGGTTCAAGACGACTCGGTGAAAAACTGTTCAGGTTTTGAACTCTTGTTCATCTTTGCTAATCAAAGTTCTGCACTGACCTCTCACTGTCCTGCCGTCATACCTGACTGTCTGAGATACCAGCTGACCTTCACTCTGTAAGGGAAGATGCTTTAGTTTGAAGCGGACTCACTCTTTCTTCTCTTTCTTCTCCTTCTTCTCTTTCTTCTCCTTCTTTTTCTTCTTCTTCTCCTCTCTGGAAGACAGGAAGAGGAAGTGCATCACATAAATGTCCTCAAGCTTTTGTTAATGGCTAAAACAATGAAAGAAATTCTTACTCTTCTTCGTTGTTGTTGCTGTTGTTGACGTTGAACAGAACTGCAGGTGTGGACCTTTAAAACAAAGAGAACCATCAGTGGGACAGGTAGAAGTTGAAATACAACCTGACCAGGTTTGATTCAGGTCCAGAACCTCTTGGCTGCTCTGAAACATTCTCAGGATCCTAATAGGTTTTCCATGAAGGCCAAAGTCCTGAACCATGACCCTCACTGAAGTGAACTGCTGATAGTTGGTTTAGTTTGTGGGCAGAAATGCAAACTTTTCTGTGATCCAGGATCTCCAAAAAAAGTCCTTCACACCAACACCACAAACAAAAGCCCTCAGAGGAGCCTTAAAGAGCCCTTACACCAACAGAGTCTAAAGCCTATCGAAGTCAGGCCAGATTTGATCGGCACTTCATCATTCCTGATGACTTGGATGTAGTTTAAGGTGCAAACCCTTCACCCCAGACAGGGGGACTAACCACCTGTTAGCTGAAAAACCAACCTGCAGCAGAGCTGCAGAAGTCAGCTAGCATCTCCAGCTACCAAACCAACATCCAAGAGTGTTTTTAACTTTATTTTTCCATAAATTAAAAACAAGGACAGGACACAAGAACAATGGTACAAGCAAGACAAAAAATACTTTGTCACATAAAGATGCCATTTTGTCCACCTTACAGTATAAAGGTCTGTTTTAATTAGCAGACTGTAGGTAATTTTTTCCATTGATCAAATTTCTTCTACAATGTCCAGGTGGATCAGTTCTCAGGCAAGTTCTTGTTATGGCTCTCTCAGCCACAAGATAAAGGATCTTATACAGATATATGTCTGCTTTACCTATTACATTGTCTGGTATCAGATCCTATATATCAAGGATCATTAGGAATATTATATCCAAAAAATTTGCCCATGACCCTCAACACTCCTTCCTAAAATACTCGTATTTTCATACATGACCAAAATACACTATATTTCCAAAAATATTCACTCACCTGTCTTGACTCTCATATGAACTTAAGTGCCATCCCATTCCTAACCCATAGGGTTCAATCTGACGTGGGTCTACCCTTTGCAGCTATAACAGCTTCAACTCTTCTGGGAAGGCTGTCCACAAGGTTTAGGAGTGTTTATGGGAATTTTTGACCATCCTTCCAGAAGAGCATTTGTGAGCTCACACACTGATGTTGGACCAGAAGGCCTGGCTCTCAGTCTCTGTTCTAATTCATCCCAAAGGTGTTCTATGGGGTTGAGGTCAGGACTCTGTGCAGGCCAGTCAAGTTGATCCACAGCAGACTCTGTCCTCCATGTCTTTATGGACCTGCTTTGTGCTCTGGTGCACAGTCATGTTGGAAGAGGAAGGGGCCAGCTCCAAACTGTTCCCACAAAGTTGGAGCATGGAATTGTCCAAAATGTCTTGGTGTGCTGAAGCATTCAGAGTTCCTTTGACTGGAACTAAGGGGCCAAGCCCAGCTCCTGAAAAACACCCCCACACCATAATCCCCCCTCCACCAAACTTTACACTTGGCACAATGCAGTCCCACAAGTATGGTTCTCCTGGCAACCTCCAAACCCAGACTGGTCCATCAGATTGTCAGATGGAGAAGCGTGATTGGTCACTCCAGAGAACGCGTCTCCACTGCTCTAGAGTCCAGTGGCGGCGTGCTTTTCACCACTGCATCCACGCTTTGCATTGCATTTGGTGATGTGAGGCTTGGATGTAGCTGCTCAGCCATGGAAACCCATCCATGAAGCTCTCTGCACTGTTCTTGAGCTAATCTGAAGGCCACATGAAGTTTGGAGGTCTGTAGAGATTGACTCTGAGGGTTAGGGACCTGGGGGACTCTGTGGTGGGCTCTTCTATCTCTGGAGCTGAGGTTGCCGAGGTGGTCAAGAAGCTCCTCGGTGGCAGGGCTCCGGGGGTGGATGAGATCCACCCGGAGTTCCTCAAGGCCCTGGATGTTGTAGGGCTGTCATGGTTGACACATCTTTGCAACATCGCGTGGACATCGGGGACAGTGCCACTGGATTGGCAGACCAGGGTGGTGGTTCCTCTTTTCAAGAAGGGGGACCGGAGGGTGTGCTCCAACTACAGGGGGATCACACTCCTCAGCCTCCCCGGTAAGGTCTATTCAGGGGTACTGGAGAGGAGGGTCCATCGGATTGTCGAACCTCAGATTCAGGAGGAGCAATGTGGCTTTCGTCCTGGTCGTGGAACTGTGGACCAGCTCTATACCCTCCATAGGGTGCTCGAGGGGGCATGGGAGTTTGCCCAACCAGTCCACAAGTGCTTTGTGGACCTGGAGAAGGCATTCGACCGTGTTCCTCGCGGCATCCTGTGGGGGGTGCTCTGGGAGTATGGGGTAGCGGACCCCCTGATACGGGCCGTCCGTTCCCTGTATGACCGGTGTCAGAGTCTGGTCCGCATTGCCAGCAGTACATCTGAGCCGTTTCCGGTGGGTGTTGGACTCCGCCAGGGCTGCCCTTTGTCACCGATTCTGTTCATTACTTTTATGGACAGAATTTCTAGGCGCAGCCAGGGCGTTGAGGGGTTCCGGTTTGGTGACCTCAGGATCGGGTCTCTGCTCTTTGCAGATGATGTGGTCCTGTTGGCTTCATCAAGCCGGGACCTCCAGCTTTCACTGGATCGGTTTGCAGCTGAGTGTGAAGCGGCTGGGATGAGAATCAGCACCTCCAAATCCGAGTCCATGGTTCTCGCCCGGGGGAAGGTGGAGTGCTCTCTCCGGGTCGGGGATGAGATTCTACCCCAAGTGGAGGAGTTTAAGTATCTCGGGGTCTTGTTCACGAGCGGAGGAAGGGTGGATCGGGAGATCGATAGGCGGATCGGTGCGGCGTCAGCAGTAATGCGGGCTCTGCACTGGTCTGTCGTGGTAAAAAGGGAGCTGAGCCGTAAGGCGAAGCTCTCGATTTACTGATCGATCTTCACCCCTATCCTCATATACGGTCATGAGCTTTGGGTCGTGACCGAGAAAACGAGATCACGAGTACAAGCGGGCTTCCTTCGCAGGGTGGCTGGGCTCTCCCTTAGAGATAGGGTGAGAAGTACAGTCATTCGGGAGGAGCTCGGAGTAGAGCCACTGCTCCTACGCGTTGAGAGGAGCCAGATGAGGTGGCTCGGGCATCTGGTCAGGATGCCTCCTACACACCTCCCTGGTGAGGTGTTCCGGGCACGGCCCACCGGTAGGCGGCCCCGTGGTAGACCCAGGACACGCTGGAGAGACTATGTCTCTCGGCTGGCCTGGGAACGCCCGGGATCCCCCGGGAAGAGCTGGACGAGGTGGCCGGGGAGAGGGAAGTCTGGGCTTCTCTGCTTAGGCTGCTGCCCCTGCGACCCGACCACGGATAAGCGGAAGAAGACGGCACAGTACAGTACGGTATATAAATAATATTATTATAAATATTTTTAATATATTTAAAAAGTATTCTGTAGTATTGATTTTCTTTTCATTTTCCTAACTTAATAGATTTTATTATGTAGTTGGTGTTTGGCTATGTCATTTTATCATTTATTATTTTACTGTTTTTTTATTTATTTATTTTTTCCTAAAGCATTTGAACAAATGTCTTACCATTTTAATTGTTATTTTAGTCTCTGTCCTGTGTTTCCTTGTTTTTAATTGAAGATGAAGTTTCCTTCGTCCTCTCTATATCTCTGTGTGGATACGGGAGTATTTTCATTCTATTCGATTTTCTGCTCTTTTAATTTATTTTTTATATTTTTATCTCCAGGAAGAAGGTTATGTTAATGCCCGTGTCTGTTTGTTTGTTTCTCTGTTAGCAAATTAACAAAAAAAAAAAAAGAGGTATGGACGGATTTCGATGATATTGTCAGGAAATTGGGATCAAATGATTAGATTTGATGATTAGATGATTAGATTTTGGGAATGATCTGCCATGATAAAAAATGTGATTTTTGTGAATAACTACTGAACTAAAATAGATATCATTATGAATCCAGTTGCTAATGGTATGTTTTCATGGTCAAGAAATCTAAATATTGATATGAAATAAAGGTAGGACTAATATTTATGGTCAAAATCACAATATGGGTGAGGACTGTGCTCTCCGAGTGCTTTTCTAGTTTTATTGTCATTCTGATTAAAAACACTTTCTGCGACACGGTTTCTGTGTGCAAAGAGCTGATTGATTGATTAATTGAATAAATTAAATGAACCGGACTGTTGGACCCAAAAAACGATCTTCAGGAGGACTTACGGGTTCTCCTCGCCCGGCTCTCCCTCCATGTCTGGGAGGATGATCAGGGGGGGTGAAGTGGCGATGAGGGCGGAGCCTAATGGAGCAACCTTAGCCATGGAGGGACGTCCTGATAGAGAAGGACAGATTTTATGAGACGGACAGCAGAAGGAGAGAGGTCAGAGGTTAGAGCAGAAGTTTCTCACTGTAACATTTAATCATAAAACTGTTTGGGAGCCAATCAGCTGCCTCGGGGCTTCTCTACAGGAGCCAATCAGCAGCCTCGGGGCTTTTCTACAGGAGCCAATCAGCAGCCTCGGGGCTTCTCTCCAGGAGCCAATCAGCAGCTTCAGGGGGACAATGAGCCTAAACTGTCCACTCCAGAGAAGGTGAGGCCCTGTTTGATCTTTGTTTGGATGTTTTCTCTTTTCTGTGGTCATCATTGTTCTCTGTGTTAAATACAGGCGTGGAGAAAACTGTTGGTACACTTTCAATGAAGAAAGACAAACCCACATGATCACTGAAATAACTTTAAACTGGTAAAAGTAATAATAGATAAAAATTTACTAAAAAATAACTAATAAAAATCAGACTTTGGTTTTGAATTGTTGTCCAACAGAATTATTAAAAAAAAAAAAAAACTACTAAATCTGGCTTCATCAAAAATGATACCTTGGAAAATATTGAAAATGGTGTGACCATAGGGACGTGTTAAACTCAGGTGTGTCCTGTAATTACCATCACAGGTGTCTCCAAGCTTGTAATCAGTCAGTCTGCCTATTTGAAGGCTGAAAAGTGGTCACTGTGCTGTTTGGTATCATGGTGTGTACCACACTGAACATGGACCACAGAAAGCTAAGGAGAGAGCTGTCTCAGGAGATTAGAAATAAAATGATAGACAAGCATGTTAAAGGTAAAGGCTATAAGACCATCTCCAAGCAGCTTGATGTTCCTGTGACTACAGCTGCACACATTATTCAGAAGTTTAAGGTCCACAGGACTGTAGCCAACCTCCCTGGACGTGGCTGCAGGAGGAAAACTGATGACAAACTGAAGAGACGGAGAATACAAATGGAAACCAAAGAGCCCAGAACAACTTCAAAGAGATTAGAGGAGAACTCCAAGGTCAAGGTACATCAGAGTCAGATCACACCATCATCACTGTTTGAGCCAAAGTGGACTGAATGGAGGACACCACTGTTGAAACAAAATCATAAAAAAGTGAGACTGGAATTTTCCAAACTGCATATTGACAAGCCACAAAGCTTCTGGGAGAATGTCCTTTGGACAGATGAGACAAAACTGGAGCTTTTTGGTAAGTCACATCAGCTCTATGTTCACAGACACAAAAATGAAGCATACAAAGAAAAGAGCACTGTACCTACTGTGAAACATGGAGGAGGCTCAGTTATGTTCTGGGGCTGCTTTGCTGCATCTGACACAGGGTGTGTTGAATCTGTGCAGGTCCAATGAAATCTCAAGACTATCAAGACATTCTGGAGTGAAATGTGCTGCCCAGTGTCAGAAAGCTTGGTCTCAGTCACAGGTCATGGGTCCTCCAACAGGATAATGAGCCAATCACACAGCTAAAAACACCCAAGAATGGATCAGAACAAAACACTGGACTATTCTGAAGTGGCCTTCTATGATCCCTGATCTAAATCCTGTTGAACATTTGTGGAAGGAGCTGAAACATGCAGTCTGGAGAAGACAGCCTTCAAACCTGAGACAGCTGGAGCAGTTTGCTCATGAGGAGTGGGCCAACATACCTGTGGACAGGTGCAGGGGTCTCACTGAGAGCTACAGAAATCACCTGATTACAAAGACTGGGTCCACACATCGAGTTAAAGGAACCATCATTTTTATCACGGCCAGTTTCATAAGTTTATTTTTAAAAATAATTCTGTTGAACCACATTAATAAACACTGTCTGATTTTCATTTGTTGATTTTCAGTAAATTTTTATCTATTCTTACTTTTTCAGTTTGAAGTTTTTTCAGAGACCGCGTGTATTTTTATTTTTAGGATTTAACAATTTTCTCCACATCTGAACCTGAACTCACCTTCTTCTCCTTCAGGCTGCAGCTCCTCTCTCACATTAATGAATCTAAGCTCCACCCACTCACCTGTCAGTCCCTTTGTTACGTGACCTGGATCCGTCAACTGTCCATCAAACCGTCGTCATAGAAACAAAGGTGCACCTCCAGCAGCTGGCTGTGTTAACCCTGAAGAGTCTGAGGACCCGGTCTCTGTGATGGACCCGGTCTCTGTGGAGGACCCGGTCTCTGTGATGGACCCGGTCTCTGTGGAGGACCCGGTCTCTGTGGACTGATGAGGATGAAGAGATTAGAGTCTTATAAACACTCGGGGATAAAACCGGAGACACTGCAGGAGATTTAAACACAAGACGACTGTGGACCAATGAGACACAAACACTGACAGGAAACAGACAGACCATTAATGAATCAATAAATAAACTAATAAATCAATATACCAGACAGTCTGAGCTCCAGTTCACAACAGTTTTATTTCATGAGCTGAGGACATGTATAAATGAATATAGAATAAATAACAGTAGAGCTGGGCAAAAAAATCGATTAAATTGATTAATTTGAATTATTTTCTGCAGAAGATTTAAAAAATTAAAAATTGAGTGATTTTTCTTGCCTTAGTCCAATTGTAAGTAGTTACAATTTTTGAAAAAAAATTACAGTTTTCATGATGGTCGGCCTTGTAGTTTTTGCACAAGCACTTTTATAGGCTTGTATTTGTTATTTAAGTAGATTAAATATTGATCAGAGAGTTTCATGCTAATACTGTAAAAATACCTCAGCCTTTTAGTGTTTATGTAGACAAACCTGCCTACGTTTATACTACATAATCAACCTTTTATGACCCAGACTTTGACTTTAAGAGGGAAACATTTAGACAACATAAAGGCAAAACTTGATTTGTTTCATTTTTATGTCACTGGGAGTTTTGTTTCTTGTAGGGAGGGAAAAATCGATTAAAATCGAGTGTTGTGGGAAAAAATCGGGGATTTTACTTCCAGGCCATATCGTCCAGCCCTAGGGGAAAGTGTAAATTCACAGAGACAGACTTCAATCCCACTCGTCTCTACTGAATATATTTGTGTATAAATGTTTTGAAGTTTAGCTCTTGAGGCTCCTCGTGTCTGTTTGTAAAGTCCCTTTGGATCAATAATAAAACAGTCTGTGAGCCCTCCAGGGCCCTGCATAAGAATCACACCAGGCTACAGATATTAAAATTAAAAAAGTTTAAAATTAACCTGTTAAAGTCAGTTTGGAAACTAAAACAGACCTTTTCAATGTTTATTCTTCACATTTGGATTTCTTAATATTGTTATCAAAGCTTTGTTATTGCAAATGAGCAATAATTCTCAATGGGATCATTTTTTTTGTTTGTTTTGTAAGATGAGATTGAAAATAAATTCACACTGAGCTCCCTTGCGGCCAAAAACGGCCGATGTACCAATATTGAAAAATAAATCAGGCAGATGTGCATATCCTGTGTACGGTTCAAAAGATTTAGCATGAAAAAGGAAAAAGAAAACAAACACAACAAGAAATAGCTCTTTTAAAAATATTTATTATCAACGGTGACGTCTGGAGCCAAACGGAGAGTCGTCAGCAAAGAGTGACAGTCACAGGATTGTCCAGGACACCAGTGAGACCATTACACCACCAAGAGTCCAGACCGGATTCATGTGAGTTTGAGTTTTCAACAAGGAGAGGAGTGAGTAGACAAAGGAGAAGGAAAGGAGAGAGGAGACAACAGAGAAGGAAAGGAGAGAGGAGACAAAGCAGAAGGAAAGGAGAGAGGAGACAAAGGAGAAGGAAAGGAGAGAGGAGACAAAGGAGATGGAAAGGAGAGAGGAGACAATGGAGAAGGAAAGGAGAGAGGAGATGAAGGAAAGAATGGAGAGGAGACAAAGGAGAAGGAAAGGAGAGAGGAGACTAAGGAGAAGGAAAGGAGAGAGGAAACAAAGAAGAAGGAAAGGAGAGAGGAGATGAGGGAGGAGAGGAGAGAGGAGATGAAGGAGGAGACATTGAACAGTGGTTGGATTAACAATGAGCTGAGTCAGCAGGCAGCTCTGATAGGCTTATGGATTAACCGAGTGTGTGTTTGTGTGTGCGTGTGTGTTTGTGTGTGAGGCCTGATACGAGTTCACTCGGAGATACGGGGTTTCCTCACTCAGTTGGACACTGTTGTTAACGTGCTCTTTAAATAAAGTTTTTTAAAATGTGTTTTTCTGTTTAAATAAAGTTGACTCTGACGTTGACATCGGTCCAATCACGTTTCACCGTTTGACGGAGACAATTCTGACCAAGAGTTGGATGCGGTCCTCCATTTTGTTTGACTTCTGGATGAGGGCTGGACGTCTTCTGTCTGAGGGACTCGATCATCAGCGGCTGCTTCAGGGTGTTAGCATTAGCCTCTTTAGCATCTCTCCTCGTCATGACTGCAGCTCTAACAGGCAGAGCCGACAGTCACCACATGATGGTGCTGATGTGATTGACATGCTGACTCAGGACACATTAACCCTCCAGCTCAGGAGCCGTTAGCCTCTTAGCTCCCATCTTACCACTGTGCTGACCTCTTTGAAGAGGGACCTGCAACACCATCAGCTCACACACTCTGGAGAGAAACCGTACAGCTGTCAGGGGCGTGGGAAAAAGGCTTTAGAGAGCCAACAGTGAAGTTATTCTAAAGAGAAACCATACAGCTGTCAGGGTCGTGGGAGAAAAGATTTAGAGAGCCAATAGTGAAGTTATTCTAAAGAGAAACCATACAGCTGTCAGGGGCGTGGGAAAAAGGCTTTAGAGAGCCAACAGTGAAGTTATTCTACAGAGAAACCATACAGCTGTCAGGGGCGTGGGAGAAAAGATTTGGAGAGCAAACAGCCAAGTTATTCTAAAGAGAAACCATACAGCTGTCAGGGGCGTGGGAGAAATGCTGTATCCAGGTAACTAGCGCTGGGACGATTCACTTTTCTCCCGATACGATTTATTGCGATTTTTTAGGTGCCAATACGATTTAAATTGCGATTCTACGATACTGCTGATTTTTGCAATCTTTAGTTAGCTTTTTTAAAACCAGTGGAAAAAGATGAACAATGATGATGCCTACAGACTATATCAGGAAAAATACACATCACATGTGAGTCTGTTTTTAGGATTTATTCAGCAATATATATTAACCAGCTGTTTATGCTCCCTCTCTTCAAAAGCCTGGATTGCATATAAAAAGTGGCTTATTATCCCTTCAGGCAACAGAGTTTTTTCAAGAAATATTCAGTTTTGCTATCAAGACTTAAAAAGGCTATAGTTTCAAAGTGGTTAGTTTTCCCAGCCATCATCATCACTGTAATTTACGGGCCGACCATGAACGCCTCTGCTGCCTGCACTGTTTACCCCCGGCTTCTCCCTCGTTTGACCAGAGCTCCGCGGTCTTTCTCATTCTCCGCTAACACCGTCACTTTTCGCGGTGTTTTGAGCTTCCCTGCATCCCAGACTATGTACACTCTTCGGTAGTCGCCGGCTATGGAGAGGAAAAGCTCTCGGTGTGTACTGCTCCGGGACTGTAATGGCGCGCGGTGCCGCTCCCGCTGCGCGCACTCGCTGCCAGTTTGGTCCTCACTGGACGACTGACCGTCATCCTCAGAGAGTAAATATTCCTCAGATTCAGAGTCAGACAGTACTTGACAAAGTACTCTCATCATCGTGAGTACTTACTCAGTCTCTATCACTCTGTGTCTCTCTCTCTGCTCCGCTCCACAGCCTCTGCAGCCACACTCACGTCCCTCGGTCCGGTGTGTGTGTTTTAAAATAAATATACGCCAAAACTTTGAATAGAAACCAGTCACCTGTCCACTATCTGCTGGAGAAAAGTAGTAAATCTACTCAGCACTATTTTAACAGCTATGGCCTGTTTTATCCAGCAATGTCTCTTGCCTCAGTTTGGCGACTTTAGCGCCTATAGAGTATGTGTGTGCGTGTGTGTGTAGGGGGGGGATATCGATTTTTGAATAAAATTATCGATTTTAAAATCGGCAGACAAAAAATCGCGATACTTAGGTGTATCGATTTTTTCTCCCACTCCTACAGGTAACCCGTAACTCGTGTTTTTCCCGCCTGTGACTCGTTAACGTTCACTGGAACGGCAGACATACTCGTAACTTCCGACCTGTGAACTCGTACCAGATTGATGTTTTGCGAGTTAGGACTTGTGCGTCACATCACTGCCTACACAAAATGGCCGCCTCTAAATAATGACATACACCGTAAAGTATAAGCTTCTGATACCTTATGTGCTGTGTCCCCGCTTCTGTTCCACTCAAATGAGTTAGTTGATAAAGCATAAATTTTATAATGTCAGCCATGTTGGTTAAGTTACATCCCAGAATTCCTTGCACTCAAACCAAAGTCGTCATTTGCCGGGAACGCTTTCAGGTCGGAACTCGGAGATTTTAACTGGAAAATTTCCGAGGTACGGGTCACCCGTAACGTGGCAAAAGACTTCAGAGAGCTCAGAGTGAAGTGACTCTGGAGAGAAACCATACAGCTGTAAGACTGTGGGGAGACCGTCCGTCTGTCTGAAATGTAACCATCTCTGATTTTGTTAGCAATTAATAAATGATTCATATCTTCTAAATGTGAAACCATCAATAAGTAAAAATAAAGTGAGAGAAGCAACAAACAAGTCTCTAAGGTCTCTATTAAAGTCAGCCGAGTCCCTGCAGACCGATGTTTGTGCTTGTTTTGACCTGCTGCTCGAGTCTCCAAGTCACAAAACGATAACTGAATTTACCTGCAGTACTCACTGAAACAGACCTGCAGCCGAGTGCTCAAATGTATTGTCGATATTTTACCGTCTTCAATTGATGTGACATGGTGTAAAATCTCATGATGTGCTACATCGTTATTTCATCTTCAATTATCAAACTGATTATTAACAAAAAAATTGTATTTGTTGACTCGTTTATTTCACGCTGACACAAACGTAGAGTTTGGTTCTTTCTTTTGTTTTTATTGACTTGACTTCCTGTCTGCTGTGACCTCTGACATTAGCTGTGTTCGAAATCGCTCACTATCACGGATATAGTGCACTATATAGTGTGTTCGCCATTTCGTAGTGTTGTTTGATTCTCAGCAGTTAATTTCATTCACTATATAGAGCACTACAAAATACCCACAATGCACTGCAAAAGTGAGTGTACATACCCTATATTGTACTCCCGTATACCACAATGCAATGCGGTCGTGTTTTTCTATAGAAGAAGAGAAGAAAGGCTGTTAGGTGCTGCTTTCATTCATAAATGTAAAAAAAACAAAGTATCTTTAACGTGTTTGTAGCGTAGCTCTTTAACGTCTTTTAGCGGCTGTAAACAGCTTCAACATTTGCTACTTATCCTCCAGAGTGCCTGGTTTGTTTACTTGAATTTTGGCGCGTCCACTTCCGTCACAGGAATAACCGGCTCATCAGCTGACGCTACGACGTTTAGAAAACTTCAATGTAGTGTCTGAAATGTCGTTTGGTCATTCCCGATGTAGTCCAGCATTTCATTTACACTACAGAGGGGATAGTGAGTGGACGATTTCAGACACAGCTAATGTGTCAGATGCAGCAAAGCAGCCCCAGACCATAACTTCAAGCACAGCTAATGTTTGTGTCTTACAGACTATACATCTCAGAGCTGCGCTGATTGGTCGGCTAGTCTGGTGTGTGAAGTGTGTTGATTGGAGAAAAAGGTAACCATGACAACAGGGGGCGTGGCCAGTGTCCGTGTCTTTATTGGAAAGCGTTGGTCCTGCTCACTGACACACACCTATCTCTAAAAAAAAACACACAGACATGGAGCAAAGAATCATGGGTGATGTAGGAATAAAAAAGCTAAAAAAACATGGGAGGTTTCAGGGCGGAGCCTAAAAGAAGTCCAGGTCATCGGGGGCATCCAGGTCTCTGTACTCGATAATGGAGCGGGGGTCTCCTCGCACACCCCTGTGTGGAGGAGAGAGAGTTCCCGTGAATAAATAAATAAATGAACGATTATTCGTGACACCTGTCTCTTCACCTGTCCTACCTGCTGCTCCTCTGCTTGCCCGGGAAACCCCCCCCTCCTCCCAGGTGACCTCTGAAGTTGTCATAGTTACCACGCCCCGCCCCAAACTGGTTGGGCAGGTAGGGAGGAGCTCCACCTGCAACACACACGGACACAGTTAAAGCCCCGCCCACAACTGTGACCCCGACCCCACCTTTGAATGAGGGCGCCTTACCGGGGAAGCCGGGCAGCGGCGGTCTGACTCCAGGAGGATATCCCAGAAGGCTTTGCTGCTGCGCCTGAGCCGGGAATCCAGGTAGGCCCTGAGACGAGGCTGGAGAGAGAGAAACAGACTTTAATGAACACATCCAACAGAGCCCTGCATCCAACCTGCATCCAACCAGAAGGAGGATGCGAGAGAGAGACAGACTGCTAAAAACATCTGACACAGCCCTGCATCACACCTGCATCCAACCTGAGGGCAGGCTACAAAACAGAAACAGACTTTACTGAAAACATCCGACTAACACAGCCCTGCATCCAACCTGAGGGCAGCCTGCAAGAGGAAACAGGCTTCATTGAAAACATCCAACTGACACAGCCCTGCATCCAACCCCTACCTTGTGCTGGCGGTGGGAGGGGCTTGTTCTCAGGGAGGGCGGGCCTCTTGGCGTCCAGCAGGTAGTTGTTGAAGAAGGTGACTTCCTGCCGGACGGCCGCCACCTTCTCACCATGTTTGTTCAGGATGTGTTTACGTACGAACTCCGGGGCCTGGAGAGGAGCGAGGACAGTTAGCACCGAAACCACAGGACACGAAGACACGAACAGGACGGACAGGAAGACACGAAAAATGGACATGAAGACACGAAAAGAACAGACAGGAAGATACGAAGAGGACAGACACAAAGACAGGAAGAGGACAGACAGGAACACAAGACATGCAGAGGATGGACATGAAAAGACACGAAGATGATGGACAGGAAGACATGAAGATGCAAAGAGGACAGACAGGAAGATACGAAAAATGGATATGAAGACACGAAAAAGACAGACACAAAGACAAAATAAGAAGAGGATGGACATGAAAAAGACACGAAGATACGAAGAGGATAGACAGGAAGACACGAAGATGAGAAGAGGACAAACAGGAAGACACAAAGATGCGAAGAGGACGGAAACAAAAAGGACAAACAGGAAGACACGAAGATGCGAAAAGGACGGACACGAAGACATGAAGAGTATAGACAGGAAGACACGAAGATGCGAAGAAGACAGAAACGGAGATATGAAAAATGGATATGAAGACACGAAGAGGACGGACACGAAGACACGAAGATTCGAAAAGGATGGACACAAAGACACGAAGAGGATGGACACGAATACAGGAAGTGGACAGATGGACGCACCTTAAACTTCTTCCCACTCAGAGGACAGAGCCACTTGTCTTTGCTGAGTTCCTGAGTGTTGGACGATAAAAACTTCTCCACCTGAGGACACAAGGACAGACTGACGGTTAAATGGAGGACAGACTGATGGTTAGTTAGGACAGAGGGACAGACAGACGTCTCACCTCCTGCTCCGGGTCTTTCTTTCCAAACCTCGCTGCGTCTTCTTCACTCAGAGTCTCAGACGGGGACAACAGCGGGGACAGACGCTCCTCACACATCTTCTGATGTTCACTCACTGTCCAATCACAGCACAGCTCTGTTACCATGATGTTCACTCACTGTCCAATCACAGCACAGCTCTGTTACCATGATGTTCACTCACTGTCCAATCACAGCACAGCTCTGTTACCATGATGTTCACTCACGGTCCAATCACAGCACAGCTCTGTTACCATGATGTTCACTCACTGTCCAATCACAGCACAGCTCTGTTACCATGATGTTCACTCACTGTCCAATCACAGCACAGCTCTGTTACCATGATGTTCACTCACTGTCCAATCACAGCACAGCTCTGTTACTGAGCACCTGTTCACGTGCAGGTCACAGTGACGACCATGAAGCTGTGAATCTGTGGTCAGAGTGTCTGAACACAGGTCAGTGGACAATCTACAGGACAGAGCTGGAGCCCCTCCCACTTACCTGACAGGTGTTCACCCCCCCACCAGCCCCGCCCACCATCGTCTTTGATCATCGTCTCAGTGCTCACCCTCAGCTGCAGTGACCTTGGCCACAGGTAGGGGGCCTCGTACGTGGATCAGGCCGCAGCGGTGTGGCATCTCGTCCTCGGCGGGGTACTCGCAGAAGTTGTAGTAGTCGACGGAGTGCACCAGGCGCAGGTAGAGCAGCAGCCGGTCCAGCACCTGAAACAGCCACAGGTTAGACCGGGGCCGGTGCACAGGAGGGCCAACACAACGCCTAGGCTCCTCCCACCGTCAGCAGCTTGTCGTCTGTCTCCACGGCGACCTCAGAGGAGGCGGGGTCTTTCCCTTCAGCGTCGTCATTGGTCCCCGAGGCCCCCGTAAGCTCCTCCTCCTCGGCGCTCACCTCCTCGATCAGGTAGTCTGTGATGTTCTTCAGGACGGGGTTGGTCTCCATCTGCACGGACAAATACGGCATAAACACGGCATCCAAATGGCATCAACATCCCACCAACACGCCATTAACAGGCCACGCACGCCATTAACAAACCATCAACACGCCATCAACAGGCCATTGAAATGCAAACACACCATCAACATGCCACTAACGTGCCACTAACACGCCATCAACACACCATCAACATGCCAACAACACACCATTAACAAGCAATCAACATGCCATCAAGACGCCATTAACATGCCAACGCAACATCAACACGCCACACACACCATCAACATGCCATCAACACGCCACACACACACCAGCAACACACCATCAACACGCCAAAAACGCGCCACCAACACGCCATCAACATGCCAACAACACACACTCAACACTCTATCAACACGCCACCAACACACCAACACACGATCAACACGCCAACAACACATTACCAACACGCCATCAACACGCCACACACACACACCATCAACACGCCACCAACTAACTACCAACACACGATCGACACGCCAACAACACGCCATCAACAGGCCATAACAACACACCATCAGCACGCCACCAACACAGCACAAACACGCCATTAACAAACCATCAACACGACATAAACACGACAAACACGCCATCAACATGCCAACAACAGGCCACCGACACTATCAACACACCACTAACACGCCAACAACACACCACCAACACGCCAACAACTCAACAAGGATAACAGGAGTTTTGTCATTTGTTTTCTATAACCTTTTAATAAAGTTTATTCTAATGAAGGATAACAGGAGTTTACATTTGTACTCTACAAACTTTAAATTACGTTTATTCTAATGAAGGATAACAGGAGTTTACATTTGTACTCTACAAACTTTAAATTACGTTTATTCTAATAAAGGATAACAGGAGTTTACATTTGTACTCTACAAACTTTAAATTACGTTTATTCTAATAAAGGATAACAGGAGTTTTGTCATTTGTTTTCTACAAACTTTAAATTAAGTTTATTCTAATAAATGATAACAGGTACCTCCCCGGCCCACAGCGCCCCCTTCTGGTCCAGACTGTGGATGAGGCGTGCGGACAGACGGATGTCGTTCCTCACCACCGGCCTGTGGTGCGTCAGGCCGTTAACAGCTCGAACTCGTCGACACAGGTCTCTGTTGACGACGGGGGCGAGCTCGCAGTCCCTGAGCTGAGAGAGGAGCTCGTGTTTATCAGCAGCAGCTAAAATAATAAAATAAAATAATAAAATTCTGACTCACCCTGATGTTCTGCAGGCTCCAGCACGTCTCCTTAATGTTCACGCTGCGGTCAAAGGTCACCCAGCACCTCCTGAAGAACCTGCACACAGACAACATCAAACAAAACTCGCTCTGATTGGCCGGCTGCACAGGTGACTGACTGTGGTTACGACACCTGCAGACGACAAACTGGCACAAGCGCTGAGGTTTGGGGATTTTTCACAAAGTTATATATCTGCACATTATCCTGAAAAACCTGACGTGCTTCTTAATTTTTGATTAGACTTTTACTTCACCTGCCACCTTATTTGTACATTTTCACTTCTGCCTGTTTTAAACTTATTGCATATTTTCCCTGCCTCTTTATTTTTAATTGTATTTTTTCCCTGCTCCTGTGTCTTTCTTTTTTTATATTTTCTCTTCTCCTTTCTCTATATTTTTAATTGTATATTTTCCCTTCTTCTATCTCTAATTTAATTCAATATTTTCCCTGCTCCTGCCTCTTTATTTTTAATTGTATTTTTCTTTTTCTTTGTCTCTTCATTCTTCGCACTGACAGGTCTAAGGAGCCCTCGCTGTGTTCTGTTTTTATTCCAAACACCTCCAAACTCGTCCTCGGCTCTCACCTCCTCTCGGGCTGAGGGTCGGACAGCGCCACCCGCAGGAAGCCGGGGTACCTGCGACACAGCTGAGCACAGGTGTGCACATGTTAGTACAGAGTTCAGAGTTCAAAGGTCAGGTGAGCTGAAGCTCTCAGGTGTGTCCTTACTGCTGTGATCTCCTCCTTCGACACCTCCGGCGGGATGCTCCGGATGAACAGCGACGTGGTCAGGTGGAGGGGGCGGGGCTTGGCCGGGGCCTCCTTCTCTCGCTCCTTCCGCCGCTCTGACACACAAACACCAGTCAATGTTTAGCTCCGCCCCCTCCCCCCGACACCGACGGCTCACGCTCTTACCGTTCTCTCCCTCCTCTTCCTCCTCCTCCTTCTCCTCGTCGTCCTCCTTCTCGCCATCAGAGTGGGAGGAGTCAGAGTCGGAGGCGCTGCCCTCGCCGCTGTCCGCTGACACGCTGCGTTTCCTCTTCCTGCCCTGGGAGGAAGAAGGCGGGGTTAACATCGGCCAATCAGCATTCAGATCAGTCAAACGGACGAGCGACTCACCTTCTTTGTGCTCTTCTCCTCCTCTTCCTCCTCCTCGTCTTCCTCGTCCTTCTTCTCCTCCCTCTCCTCCTCCTCTTCCTCGCCTTCCTCCTCTTTCTCCTTATCTCCGTTCTGCTTCGCCTCTTCGTCACGATCCTGAGAAGCAGACAACAATTTAGTTTAAATTTGGATGAATGGAGACTAAAACTACAGACATCAGACAGAAGACTAAAACTAGAGACATTAGACAGAAGACTAAAACTAAAGACATTAGACAGTAGACTAAAACTAAAGACATTAGACAGAAGACTAAAACTAAAGACATTAGACAGAAGACTAAAACTAAAGACATTAGACAGAAGACTAAATCTATAGTAGGCTTGTCACGAGAACCGATACTTCGGTACCAAGTCGGTACTAAGATTCAGAAAATGTGACGGTACTGACTTTTCTAGACTACCCAAAGTACCGTAGGTACCGAGGCGCCAGATCTGGCCACTTCTTTAGCGTTGTTTTTTTGGCTGTAAATGAGCGATTATCTGGCAACCCTCACACAGTGCTGATCACAAGCGAAGAACAACGACACACGACATAGCGGAGGCACACGCACCCGGCTCGGCCAACAACTAAACATATAAAAGACAAGCATCCAGACTCGCATACAGAGAATTCAAGGTGAGTGCATTTGAATTCACGTGTTATCACTGTTGCTCATATCTAATTACGCTATAATGATGAGATGAGCCCAGCCCATAGTAAATGAGCTGCACGGCAAAATAACTTTAGCGTCAAGTCCAGCCTCGCTGCTACGTCCGCTGCTGCACGGCTTGTAAAATCATGAAGGAAGAGAAAAGAGAGGGACAGAAAGAGAGTCCGCAGAAGAAATGGCAGAGAGTGTCCCGAGTGTGTGGTCACTACAAGAAGGGACGAAAAAAAAACACAGTACAGTGTGTCTGATGTCAAACAGTGTTAGCTTAGTTAGCACGGAGCTTAGCATGATAGCACGTCATCAATGCTAAAAACATCCGGTTCGCGCATGTCAGAGCGGACTTAACGGGACGACACTGACGATACATCAACAGAAGCAGCTGTGATCAATAACTGAGATATGGGCTAGTAAATAACCTACTTTGATTATGGCTCCGTGTAAAGGCTGGTTCAGAACATAAATCAATGTGGAGGCTACTTGCCCAGAATCATGTGTATTTTGTTCACATACTTTTAACATCCAATAACTTTACATTGAATTTGATTGCAGAGAGTAGAACAGGAAACACTGACAGTGAGTAGAGGAAGCAGGTGTAGGGAATGCTTTCATATGTTATAGAAATGTACATTAGCTAGTTAAATTATCTTAGTATCTAAGTATGATATTATTTGGTCCTAGTAATAAAGTAAGCAAAATAAAATCATCAATATGGTACAGTAGTAAATGCTATAAGGCACTGTCATATAAAAAGGTTTTTAAAAAGTTTCACCACCATGTCTGTAAATTGCTGCTCCCTCTCTCTCTGTGTTAGTGTTGCCTCTGCTGTTCTCATACAGTCATTAAGCTATACCCAAATCTCAATCTTCTTTTCACAGTATAAGCCAGAGGAGGACAGTGACATGGACAGGCCGGGCAAAGCCAGCATCAAGATACACTGCCAACAAGAACGGACGCTTTCAATTTAAGCATAATATTGTTTGTTCTTCAGACTTTGTTCAAATAAAGGAGTGTGTGTTGAACTACAGGAGTTTTTTTTATTTTTACCATGGTATCGAATGGTATCGAGTATCGAAGAATTTAAGTGGTATTGGTATCGACTACTACATTTCTGGTATCGTGACAAGCCTAATCTATAGACATTAGACTAAAACTAAAGACATTAGGCAGAAGACTAAAACTACAGACATTAGGCAGAAGACTAAAACTAAAGACATTAGGAAGACTGAAACTATAGACATTAGACAGAAGACTGAAACTAAAGACATTAGACAGTAGACTAAAACTAAAGACATTAGACAGAAGACTAAATCTATAGACATTAGACAGAAGACTAAAACTAAAGACATTAGACAGAAGACTAAAACTAAAGACATTAGACAGAAGACTAAATCTATAGACATTAGACTAAAACTAAAGACATTAGGCAGAAGACTAAAACTACAGACATTAGGCAGAAGACTAAAACTGTAGACATTAGGAAGACTGAAACTATAGACATTAGGAAGTCTATAATTAGAGACATTAGGCAGAAGACTAAAACTATAGACATTAGACAGAAGACTAAAACTATAGACATTAGACAGAAGACTAAAACTGTAGACATTAGGAAGACTGAAACTATAGACATTAGGAAGTCTATAATTAGAGACATTAGGCAGAAGACTAAAACTATAGACATAAGGCAGAACACTAAAACTATAGACATTAGGCAGAACACTAAAACTAGAGACATTAGACAGAAGACTAAAACTAAAGACATTAGACAGAAGACTAAAACTAAAGACATTAGACAGAAGACTAAAACTAAAGACATTAGACAGAAGACTAAAACTAAAGACATTAGACAGAAGACTAAAACTAGAGACATTAGACAGAAGACTAAAACTAGAGACATTAGACAGAAGACTAAAACTATACACATTAGGCAGAAGACTAAAACTATACACATTAGACAGAAGACTAAAACTATAGACATTAGACAGAACACTAAAACTAGAGACATTAGACAGAAGACTAAAACTAGAGACATTAGACAGAAGACTAAAACTAAAGACATTAGACAGAAGACTAAAACTAAAGACATTAGACAGAAGACTAAAACTAAAGACATTAGACAGAAGACTAAAACTAAAGACATTAGACAGAAGACTAAAACTAGAGACATTAGACAGAAGACTAAAACTAGAGACATTAGACAGAAGACTAAAACTATACACATTAGGCAGAAGACTAAAACTATACACATTAGACAGAAGACTAAAACTATAGACATTAGACAGAACACTAAAACTAGAGACATTAGACAGAAGACTAAAACTATACACAATAGGCAGAAGACTAAAACTGTAGACATTAGGAAGACTAAAACTATAGACATTAGGAAGTCTATAATTAGAGACATTCGGCAGAAGACTAAAACTATAGACATTAGGAAGTCTATAATTAGAGACATTAGGCAGAAGACTAAAACTATGGACATTAGGCAGAAGACTAAAACTATAGACATTAGACAGAAGACTAAAACTAAAGACATTAGGCAGAAGACTAAAACTGTAGACATTAGACAGAAGACTAAAACTAAAGACATTAGACAGAAGACTAAAACTAAAGACATTAGGCAGAAGACTAAAACTATAGACATTAGACAGTAGACTAAAACTGTAGACATTAGACAGAAGACTAAAACTAAAGACATTAGGCAGAAGACTAAAACTATAGACATTAGACAGTAGACTAAAACTGTAGACATTAGACAGAAGACTAAAACTATAGACATTAGACAGAAGACTAAAACTATAGACATTAGACAGAAGACTAAAACTATAGACATTAGACAGAAGACTAAAACTATAGACATTAGACAGAAGACTAAAACTATAGACATTAGACAGAAGACTAAAACTAAAGACATTAGGCAGAAGACTAAAACTAAAGACATTAGGCAGAAGACTAAAACTATAGACATTAGGCAGAAGACTAAAACTATAGACATTAGACAGAAGACTAAAACTAAAGACATTAGGCAGAAGACTAAAACTATAGACATTAGACAGAAGACTAAAACTAAAGACATTAGGCAGAAGACTAAAACTATGGACATTAGGCAGAAGACTAAAACTAAAGACATTAGACAGAAGACTAAAACTATTTTAAAAAGTGCTGTCACGGTGAACACTGGACTACGGGACTGTTCGGTCATTGAAGGTCGATTTGTCACATGAATAAAAGTTTAACATCTGTTCGCTCTGACCTTCTCGGAGTCTTTCGTCTCCTCCATTTCTTCGCTCTTTGGCTCTTCTGTCCGACTCTCCGTCAACTCTGTGGCAGTCTGAGCAGCCCCCCCGCTGGGCTCTCCTTGACCCTTGACCTCCTCGACCCCTGGCGCTGCAGAGGCGGGGGGGACCTCGAGCACCTGCAGGTCCAAGTCAGTGCCGCCCTCCATCTTTATCACGGCTGCACGGACAGAGAGAGGGAGTCAAGGATCATCAGATTAATTTCATTTGCACTGTTACAGCATTTAGAAAACTCCCCACCCTGGACCCTGGTTTATAAAGTCTGCAGATTTGGGCAATTCGCAAAAAGTTTCCATGTAAAAAGGAGGTGAAAACATAAAGAAAACATACGGGACTTGACCATTTTAGAAGCCGTGTAAACAGCCCCTTCATTTCATTTGAACTGTTGCAGGAGCTGCTGATGTAGGCCTGTCACGATAACATACTTTGCTGGACAATAACTGTCCAAAAAATTATTGCCAATAGACGATAATATTGTCAATATTATTTTGAAACATCATTTTTTCAATAATGTAATTATGATATGTGTCATAATAAAGTGAGTATGCCATATCAAAAGCAATTTCTGAAGAGTAACTGTAATTGGAAGGTCAAGAGCTTTTAAATAAAACTGAATTAAACAATATAATAAATGAACAAACAAAAGAAAAAACAGTGAAATTAAATGGACTGTCTTTTGGGATGATTGCGTGTAAATACTAGAAAAGCACTCAGAGAGCGCAGACCTCCACCAGCTCCACAGTCCTCTCCCATATTGTGATTTTGACCATAAATATTAGTCCTACCTTTATTTCATCTAAATATTTAGATTCCTTGACCATGAAAACATACCATTAGCAACTGGATTCAGAATGATATCTATTTTAGTTCAGTAGTTATTCACAAAAATCACATTTTTCACCATGGTGGTCAGACGCTGATCCAGATCAACACCAAAATTAAATCAGTTCTTTCTTTTCCCATGCTGAACATTTCCTGAAAACTTCATCAAAATCCATCCATAACTTTTTGAGTTTTTTTGTTCACGGACGGAAGGACAAACAAACTCTCCCGAAAACATAACCTCCTTGGTGGAGGAAAAATTCGTTATAAGATTAAAAAAAAATATATAGACCCTGTCTCTGAAAAAAAATAACACCATTAAAAACACACACAACAATAACAAATGTAGTTTATACAGTTCCTGAATTGTTTGTGACACATACTTTCTACCAGTGAATCCGTACAGTCTGTTAAATGTTTGTAACATTTCTGGTTTTTCAGCCGTATTGAAGTTTTGCATTTGTTTTGCACTGTAGCTAACGACACTGTCTGTGAGCGAACACCATTTTGCTGTTTTATTTATATTTACTTTGCCGACCAAACGCCTCAGTAAGCACTGACTGTCAGGACGAAGGCTCCGCTGCACCTCCTCTTCATCGTCACTACTTTCAAACAAATACGACATATCAGCTCGTCGGGGTTCATGAGCTCACACCTTGTTCAGTCTGTTTAAACTAAAATATTCCCACACTGGGGCTGTGACAGCCGGCTTAGGAACCGTAGCTTTCATGCCATCATTCATATTAGCGTTTGTTTCCTTGTTTCTCCTCATGATGCTCACGTCAGCTCTGTGTGTGTTTACACTTGAGTGGCCCAATGACTGAATGACTGACAGATGGTTCACTCTGTTCATGCTGCTATAGAACAAACGCATCCGGGTGTTAAGACAGCTGCACAGAGTGAACCATCTTCTCATCCAGCTTGCTTGGTAGAAAGAGAGGAGGAAACACACATGCCTGCATGTGTCAATTTAACGAGGCCGGCAAACTTACTGAGGATGTTTTTTTTTTTTTTTTTTATAATGGGGTTAATTGATTTATTGATTATCGTGCCGGGCCTACTGTGATGTGACATATTCCCACTCCCCCAAGGTCCCTGAACGCACCATGCCCCCCCCCCCCCCATACCTGCGTCCAGCAGCTTGATGATGGCGGGGGCGTGCTCCATGTCCAGAGACACGTTGTCCAGCCAGTTGTTGTCGAGCAGGAACAGGAAGACGCCAAGCCGGGTCTTCAGGGCAGCCAGAGACTCCGCCCTCTTCGCCGTGATGTCATCAGGGTGGTACTTGGACCTGAACCACTCCTGCTCTTTGTGCTGGAGGAAGAAGTCCTGCAGCTGCTGCCGCCTGAAGTCCAGCTTGTACTGATTATATCGTTTGACCGACTCCGTCTCGTCCACGCTGTCCTCCATGTTCAGCAGGAACTCCTGCAGACGCAGAGCCACGAGCTCAGAGAAAAACTTTATTTAACTTAAAATATCAACAAACAGGCGAAAAACTCACCTTAAAGCTCCTCATGACGGGAGGGCCGGGGGGAGGAAGGTCGGGGTCCACCATCCCCAACCTGACACACATTTAAACACATTTAATACATAACAACTTAATAAAAAGTTAAATAAAAACACAACCACAAGATTATAACTAAATAAATAAAAAAAATCACTAGATTATGATTTAATAAATAAAAACACAACCACAAGATTATAACTAAATGAATAAAAAGTTAATAATCACTTAAATAAAAACAAAACCATGAGTTAATTCTATAAATAAAAATAAAAAATCACAAGTATATAATGTAATAAATAAAAACTATATCATGAGTTAATAATTTCATAAATAAAAACAACAATCACAGGTTTATAATATAGTAAATAAAAAACATAACCATGAGGTTATAATTAAACAGATCTATGAGATTATAATTTGATAAATCCAAGAGATTATAATCTAATTAAAAAGAAAATCATGAGTTTATAATTTCATAAATAAAAAAACAATCACAAGTTTATATTTTAATAAATAAAAAAACAAAAGCATAATTTTATAATCCAATTAACAAAAATGCAATCACAACTTTATAATATAATAAATATTAAAAAATTTGGGTTAAAATTAAATTTAAAAAGAAAATCAAAAATTTATAATTCAATAAATAAAAAACACTTTCATGAGTTTATGTTATTTATAATCAAACTAACTGACTTAAATAAACTGAATGAACTTAAAAACAGAATCTGGCCGACACTTTTCTGACCATCCTCTGATAATTGTTTAGTTTTCAGAAAGCTCACCGGCCCTGCAGCGGGTGACCTCCGTGGTGTGGGTGGAGGTGAGGGAGGTCGGGATGCCAGCCCTGCGGCGCCATCCCTGGAAACGGAGCTCCGCCCCCTCCGTACGGCAGGTCAAACCTGTACGGCTCCCCCCGGTGGTCGTCCCTGGAAAAACCGTGAACGTTAATAAAGAGGCAGCGCCCGCAGGAGACGCGCTGGTGCGTAAAACAAACTCACCAGTCCCTCCTCATGCGCTTGTGCTGCGGGCTGATGTGTCGGGGGGGAGAGAACCGCTCTCTGCGCCCGCGGTCGTAGTCCCTCCTCCTCTCTCTGCCACGCTCCCAGTCCCTGTGGCGACACGACAAACGTGAACACATCGTGAGGTGCTTTAAACCAGTCAAACATATTTGACCAGAATAAGAATGAAGGCTCAGTCACATGACCAGAGCTCTGCAGGCCACGCCCCCTACCTGCAGGTGCCCCCCCACCTGATGCTAATCTGACATTAAACCCTGATTCACCTCCAGTTTCCTCAAGTTAACCAGCGATAAACCTTCCTGCTCAGGACGGCACAGTCCACTTAACACCAGCCTGCTGCTCACCGGTCTCTGTTGTGTTTGCAGATTTCATTGTTGTTGTTTTAATCTTCTACAGTGTCCTGAAGAAAGGCACTTTTTAAAAGTATTATTTTGATAATTAGTAGGGCTGCAACTATCGATTATTTTCATAATCGATTAATCAGGCGATTATTTAAATGATTACTCTATTAATCGGATAATGGCACATTTTAGCAATTTCCTTTACAATTTAGCTTAAAGTTGTTTTAGGTATTTTTTAAACAACAATAAAGACAAAAAAGCATTTTTCCTTCAGTAATAATATTTTATTTCTGCTTTTTTCTTTCTTGACTCACTGTGCTAAACTGTGAGGACATTGGAGCTGTGGACGCCGCCATTGTGAAACCTTCTGTTGTTGTGTGCAGTGACGGTCGCTCCTCTCACAGTACCTTACGGCAAGAGAGCGGGCTCCCCTCCAAACTAACCGACTGTAAGCTACAATTTCAAGCACCAAAACACCCGCGGTTAGTTGCAGATAATTATCAATAATTCTATTAGTTGACAACAAATTTAATTATTGATTTTCATCTATTTAATGGATTAGTTGTTGCAGCCCTGATAATTATTTATTCCTCCATCACTGCACAGATGTTTTCTCCAACCCTGAAGTAGAAACATTTGAGCCTGTGAGCATAACGAGAAGCTGAAACTGATTCTTCTGTAAAATAACTCGTTAAGGAGTGCTGGTTTTGTGGAGTGGTTAGCAACCATGCATGTCCCATAAACATACTTCTGCTGGTCCGGGTTTGAATCCAGTCTGTGGCCTGTCTGCAGAGTCGGCCTGTGCTCAACATATCAATACAACAAAATATCGTCATGCACATTTTTGGGATACGTGTATCGCTATAGATTCTACAGAATCAATACGGCCTCAGTGTTTGGACAGTTGTTGTCAACAATCTTTGGATAATATTAACAATGGCACAGTTCAAAGTAGAAGCCAAACTACATCATGAAACACATGTTCCAAATTTAAACTTAGTTGTCTCCCGTGTTTGGGGACCTGAATTCAAGTTCTTAAAGGAGACATATCATGCTGATGCATGATTTAATACTTACATCTAATATAATACATTTGAAAACAAGACCTTACACCCCCTTAATTTTCAAAAAATGAGATATTGTATTTTTTCTGATATCCTAGAACGAGATTTGATGCCTCTGAAAATAGGTCATTGCGAGATGTCCGCAAGATTTAAAACGTCGTGACAACACGAGGTACCTTTCTTTTTATTGGAGTAATCTGATAAAACACTTCCTCCTCTGTGATGTCCGTTAGCCACAAAACCGTCACCGAGGAACACATCCACCAGCAGGGGTATAAAGCTCCCTAGCTCACACTCACTCATTACCAGCTCTGGCCTGTAGGGGGACTCAATACGCGCTCGCTGCTTTGAGCCTGCAGGAAAATACAGTAGAAGAAGAAGGACAGGCTGGCTCTACCCCCGATAGAACTGACCAATCAGAGCACAAAGGGCTGTGACGTTGCGAGGTAACTTTAGGTCATCCTGAGAACCGAGTGTTTCAACGAGAGCTTGATAATGGGCTAAAATTAGGATTTTGAGAACGCTATTGTGGGACAATGAAGGAACGAAATGACTTGTACTGAGGGCAGAAATGCTTTACAGGCATCCTAGTCTGGCATAGTGAAAAGGAGAAACAAGCATGATATGTCCTCTTTAAGTTACAGAATCATTTAAAACTCATCCTTGTTCTTTTTCTTCTTGTAATAACAAACAAAAGTTGCTGGGGATTCTGTTTGAAATGCAGTAAGTGTTCACAATTTATGTGTATCTGGTTACGTATGGTATCGAGGTGTTGCTGAAAATACCCAGCCTTACTGCAGAGTGTCTTCCCCTACTCTCTCACCCCCTTTCACAGGTCTATCCACTGTCTCTCTCCTGTCAATAAATGCACAAAATGCCCAAAAAAAACATTTAAGAAAAAAGCAAATAACTTGTTAAAGTTTAGTTAGTGATAAACTAAATGTTCACATTCGTGTTCATTCATATGTTCACTATTACATTCATCCAAGCAGGAAAACAATTCAGAACAACACAAATTTAAAAACACTGAAACAAGCCAAACATTTCAGCCATAAACTGCCTCTATGTGTCAAGATTTATTATTTTAGCTCATTCATGAAACAAACCAAAGTCTAAACTTGTGCCTGTGCAGAACCTGACAGGGCCTGCCGTCATGGAAACTGAACATTTCTGTGTTTATATTTCAGTCACTGCAACAACAAACACCTGAAGTCAGTCTGGGAAAAATCTTCATTTCTAATCTTTGCTGAAACGAACGTTTTAATTAATTTGATCGGTTTGTTTCCTGCTCTAACAGAGCCTAAAGGGTAAATGTGTGCTGATTTTAGTGTCCTTGAGTGTCTTGAAAGGTGCTTTTCAATCAAATGTATGATTATAATTATATTCTGTGGGCACCTGTCCGGCCAGTCGTCCCTCCTCCTCTCCTCGCGCTCCCTCGATCGCTCCATGTCGCTCCGCTCTCTCCTGAACTTGTCCCGCCTCCTCCTGTCGAACTCGTCGTCGCTGTCGCCCATCGGACTGCAGAACACAAACCAGATTAAAAGAAGCAAAGAAACAAAGTGAAGCAGCTTCACGACAAACACACGTCTGCAGATATAATCCCTGATGATTGATCTTCGAGCTGCTCAGGATTTCCCTCCTGTCATAATGTATGTTTTACTTTCTGCTCTTGTGCTGACGCCTGTTATACAAACCGGATCATCAAGTTGAAGCTGCATGTGTTAAACGTCGTGTTGGCAAACCTTTCTTTAAGTCATGAGCTTCAGGGATGTTCAGCTTCATCTCCGCTTTTATGTTTCATTGGTCAGTGACCTGAAAAAGTTTAACTAAAACTAAAGTCATCACTGTGCTGATCTGGACTTTCTGTGCTCGGATCATCTGAAGCAGCTGCAGTGAATGTTTTTTCATGACAACAACAACGATGTCTGACACTCTTCAGCTCAGTAACCTTTCCATCTCGAACATTTACCTGCCTCACAGGTTAGGAAAGCTGGAAGAATCAGGCAGTAACATCTCCTCTTGTTTCTCATCGACTGCTCAAAAAGTCTGAAACCCACTTATGAAGCTTCAATGAAGTAAAGTTTATTTATGAATTCAATAAAACTGCTCAAAATAAGACGAAACCTCCCAAAAACTGAAATCAGAAATCACCTGGACACGCTGGTCATGTCAACAACATCCAACTTAAGACATAACATAAAATACAACACAAAGTATTTTATATAAGCTGAAAGTAGCACAAAATAAAGCTGCTCGTATAGCTTTAAATTGTTCATATAGAACGAGCAGCACATTGATGCATAATAAACTGATCTGGTTAGATGTTAAAAGTAAATTACACTATT
>JAZDUH010000333.1:1090000-1155000 GCA_036419115.1 Scarus forsteni | reverse complement strand
TTCATGTATTTGTTATTTTTGTTAAATTATTTTTTATTCAGGATGCCTGACAAGCTGTTAACACATGGTTATCAAAGCTGCACATCCCTGAATCACAGCTAAAGTTCATGTTTGTAAACCTCTTTAATAACCTCAGAGCTGCTGAGGACATGTTTTATGTTAATGATGTTTAATGTCTAACTGAAAACTGTATCATACACTATTACCAAAAGTATTTGCTCACCTGCCTTGACTCTCATATGAACTTCAGTGCCATCCCATTCCTAACCCATACGGTTCAATCTGACGTGGGTCCACCCTTTGCAGCTATAACAGCTTCAACTCTTCTGGGAAGGCTGTCCACAAGGTTTAGGAGTGTTTATGGGAATTTTTGACCATTCTTCCAGAAGAGCATTTGTGAGCTCACACACTGATGTTGGACCAGAAGGCCTGGCTCTCAGTCTCTGCTCTAATTCATCCCAAAGGTGTTCTATGGGGTTGAGGTCAGGACTCTGTGCAGGCCAGACTCTGTCCTCCATGTCTTTATGGACCTGCTTTGTGCTCTGGTGCACAGTCATGTTGGAAGAGGAAGGGGCCAGCTCCAAACTGTTCCCACAAAGTTGGAGCATGGAATTGTCCAAAATGTCTTGGTGTGCTGAAGCATTCAGAGTTCCTTTGATTGGAACTAAGGGGCCAAGCCCAGCTCCTGAAAAACACCCCACACCATAATCCCCCCTCCACCAAACTTTACACTTGGCACAATGCAGTCCCACAAGTATGGTTCTCCTGGCAACCTCCAAACCCAGACTGGTCCATCAGATTGTCAGATGGAGAAGCGTGATTGGTCACTCCAGAGAACGCGTCTCCACTGCTCTAGAGTCCAGTGGCGGCGTGCTTTACACCACTGCATCAACGCTTTGCATGTCACTTGGTGATGTGAGGCTTGGATGCTCGGCCATGGAAACCCATCCATGAAGCTCTCTGCACTGTTCTTGAGCTAATCTGAAGGCCACATGAAGTTTGGAGGTCTGTAGAGATTGACTCTGCAGAAAGTTGGCGACCTCTTCTCACTATGCGCCTCAGCATCCGCTGACCCCGCTCCGTCAGTTTACGTGGCCTACCACTTGGTGGCTGAGTTGCTGTGGTTCCCAAACACTTCCACGTTCTTATAATCCAGCTGACAGTTGACTGTGGAATATTTAGGAGTGAGGAAATGTCACCACTGGATTTGTTGCTCAGGTGGCATCCTATCACAGTTCCACGCTGGAATTCACTGAGCTCCTGAGAGCGACCCATTCTTTCACTAATGTTTGTTAAAGCAGTCTGCATGCCTAGGTGATGATTTTATACACCTGTGGACATGGAAGAGACTGGAACACCTGAGTCTGATTATTTGGATGGATGAGTGAATACTTTTGGTGATATAGTGTAGATCTCATGGTCAGTGCTCAGTGAAATACAGCAGTGTTCAATAATGAATCAAGCGTTTTTATTTAAAGGGACTGTGAAGAGTTTCTACGTAATTACAAAAAGTCTCTCTTTTAGATATATGCCTGATGGAAATACACACTTTAAGATGAGTTTTATAGCATCTAAATAGATTATCTATAAATGCTATTCCCTAGCTTCGTGGTCGGGTCGGACAGGGCTGGACTGGCCTGGATACTCAACTTCAGGAACAAGACAATTAAAACTAGAGCAAATTTATATTATTCAGACACGTCTTAGAGCACCGGGCTGTAAGTAGCCATATATAGCCGGCTACAAAACTACGATTCTAAGTTTTCCAAAAATTGTTTGTTGTCACACATCAAAAACTACCACTACGTAACTAGAAAGAGATACATTACCTCGTGGCTTTGCATCCTGTAAGTTGTTGAAAAAAGAAGTTGTAAAGCAATGCAGAGTTCTGAAGAAGGTCCGAGCTGCATTCATTAGCATCACAACAAACACACACTTTGGCTTGGGTCACGTCTTTACCACAGTCGCCGCGCGTGCTCATGGGTAGCAGAGTCTTTATGTCGCCGGTAATAGATTCTCCTCACAGTCCCTTTAATAACAGAGTCTCTGTCCCTAAATTTAAACATGTGGTACCTCGCTGGCATGTTAAATTAAATAAGGGGTAACAGGATGCTATGATAATAAGCTCTGCTCTGATTGGTTGTTAATGATGTCTGATTGAACTTTGGTGATCCCCCCTCTACACCGCCACTGTCAGCGGTGTGTTGAACAGAAACAGCTGCTGTGACTGAGCTGAATGATATAAGCACAAACATATTTATTATTTATTTATTTATTTATTTATTTCAGTCTTCATCTGATCGCTCTCCGTCTGTTTTTACTAAGTCGTTAAGAGATTGGTTTCATCTCTCGTCTCTTTGTCCTGATCTTTGGAACCTTAAACTCTTCATAATTTTATTTATTTAACAAGTTTCTTAATTTTTTGTTTTAAGTCAGGTTAATATATTTAACTGTTCCTCTTTTATGCTACAGCTGATTTATGATTTGTGTTATGGTGGACGTCCATCATCTGTCTACGGCTGCAAACAAGTTTACCTACAAGCAGGGGCGGATCTAGTCATATGGGGGCCCATGTCAAACCCAGTCATTGGGACCCTTCACATTTCTGTATTGTGCTGATACATTTTTTAAATTATTTTTATTATTTTTTCCAACTTCTGGGATGGGTGCAGAGAAAAAATAAACAAGGAAATGACAGATATCAGTGAAAAATAATGTCTCCTTAAGAAACAGTACATTAGAAACAAAGTTCCCATCCCTACTCAGATAACTCATTCAGTCCACAAAAGACAAAACAGACGGACAGACAATCGTCAGAAGAATTGTCAAGAAGACGGGAAAAAGGGGGGGAGAAAGGGAAGGTAGTAAATAAAATAAAAAACAACTAAAATTAAATTAGATTAAATCATAATATGAAAAGCAAACAAGGTCAATAACTCAGTTTTTCATTGGTTTTTGGCAAGCTCAGTAATTTTTTTAATCTTTTACCAGGTAACAAAACGAAAACAAATGAATTTCTTTAAATTCTGTAATTTAGTTCAGTTTTAACAGAAGACGAGTGTGTTAATTAGTCCTGCTGTTGAAATCTGTTACAGTTATCTGACAGCTTAAGTTACAAGTTACATACCCATGTTTATATGTCCTCCACATCCAGGGAATAATATTTATGACCAAATAAATATTATGAATCTAAATGTTTATGATTACAGAGCCCCTGAGGGGACATCGGCAAAAATAAATGAGAAGTTTATCGTGAACAAGCTAAATTATCCTGTGCATGGACCTTAAGCTTTTTCTACTAAGTGTCATATAGTTTGAAAAGTTATAAATTCAATTATTTAACAGGATATTATGACTGAAAATAAAGACAATGACATCAAATGTTTGAGGTCTACTGTCAAAATGATTATAAAATATGGATGTTGATCTCCTCTACTTCAGACTACAGCATGTGAATTAAGACTAAAATAATAATAACTGAATCAAAGAAAACTTTAATAATACATTTTTGTGAGATGTTTGGGGGCCCCTGGACTTCTTGGGGCCCCAGGCAACTGCCTGTGTTTGTCTAATGGTAAGTACGCCCCTGCCTACAAGTTTAAATAAAGTCACCTGATTATTATTATTATTAGTAGTAGTAGCATGATTATTATCCTTATTACTATTGTTATTGTTATTGTTATTATCATCATCATCATTGTTATTATTATTATTGTTATGACTGAATATGATTCAAACAACCCCAAAAGTCTTTAACCCTTTAACTCCCAGCTCAACTGTTTGGCAGAGATTAATAAATTCAGATATATTTAATGTTTAAAAAAAAACAGAACAAATCAAATTATTGTTTGACAATGTTAACATTTAAGTGAAGATAGAAAACTGCAAACAAACCAAAGACCAAATATTAAAGAAAGAAAGAAAATATCAATAAATAATTTAAAATGGCTGATATTGAGTTTGACACATTTAAGAGGTTAATATTTATTTGTGGCTAAATATTTCAAACAATAATGTTGGTATTAAAATTAACTTTTGGCTTATAATTCCTACACAAATAAAACATCAGTTATTTTGGTTTGTTTGCAGTTTTTTTTAATCTAAAAAAATGTTTTTTTAACGGATTAAATATTCCTGGATTTACTGGCCTCTGTCAAACAGTTTTCTGGGAGTTAAAGTCTTTAAAACTCTATTTATTTATTTAATTTCTGAATAAAGTCTCTTTTAAACAGCTCAGGGGCCTGGTGTTGTTCTGTGCCCGGGCCCCTGAGGTCCTGGCTCCGGCCCTGCACAACCTGATCACCAGGCTGCCTCTGCACTCATCTGTGCTGCTTTGCTGTTTTATGGACTTTAAAGCTGTTTTTAAAGTTATTCTTTAAAATCTGAATAAAACTTTGAGTTATCGCGATACTTCAGAGCTGCAGCGTGTTTAAAGATGGAGGCTCACCCACTGCTGCACGTTTGTGTTAAAGAGGAAGAAGGTGAGCCCAGCAGCCGCAGGTGTGACAGCCCGGCAGGAGGAGGAGAGACACCGGGAGCTGCAGGTCCACCAGGCCGGCCGATGGAGGAGCAGCAGCCGGGGCAGGGAGCGCTGACGGCGGGCTGCAGCTCCGGGAGCCCGGGCGCTCAGGTGAGGGGTGGGAGTCAGGTGGACACACTGAGGCTCGGCCTTATGGAGGTCTGATGAAGGACTTTTCAACCTCTGGAGTCATTATGGAGAAAATCCTCCAAAACAGGACACCGCAGAGCAGGCCGCAGCAGCCGCGGACTTTCCTGACACACGCAGGCCGACGTGAGGGCGCGTCCGGCGGGGAGGAGCAGAGCGGGGAGGCGCTGCCTCCGCGGAGCTGTAGCTCCATGTGAGGGAGTTTATTTAATGCTCAGCTTTAAAGCTGTGCTCTGCTCCAGAAGAGTTAACAAGACAAATAAATAAAAGACTGGGAATACTTCACATCTTCATCCAACATCTATTCATCAATCTTTATTTGTATAGCACCAGTTCATATTAAGTTTTTATCTAAAAACACTTTGTAATAGAGCATAAAGCTCTTCATTCTATGGATACACATATATGCATAGATACATATATACATATAAAATACACATATACATATATATACAAATATATCCATCCAACACCCAACATGAATCCATATAGCCAATCATGGATCCCTCCATCATGGCTCAAGAAAAAACCTTCTGTTAAGCAGCAGGAAATCTTGAATGTGGATCCCAGTCTCATGATGAACAGCAAATCCACACCATGCTGTGTTGGTGTGAGGGTGAAGGAAGGGAGGTAAGAGGAGACAAGTGGACTAAAGTCTAAAGAACTAAAGTTAGGGACAGGTCCATGAACCATAGACCTGTTGTCTGATTTATTAGAGGTTAGTCTCTTGAGATGCTACATCTGGTTTTCAGGAGGGTCCTCATGTCTGAATGGTTGTGGTGATCATTTTATAGAAGTATAATCATAGATATTCTTACTGAAAATAAGAATTTATGGTAGTGACGAACTCATGGGTGCATCCCTACCATATTTGTCTCTGTTCAGTATAAATGTGTTAAAGGACCTTCATCTTCATCTATGATGCTGCAGAGCGGCTGTAAGATTAAACTAAACCAGGCTTAAAGAAATCTGATCGGCCATGGTTGATGTGACTGTGAGACAGACGGACAGATGTGTGGAAGCTGTTTATGAATGAACACGTCCAACAAGTCAGAGAATCTAGAGAACAGAAGGCCCGCCTGATCTCTTAGCTTAAATAAGCAGAAAATGCTCAAAGCAGCCATTTTCACCTCCGACTGTCTCATGTATGTCTGCAATGGTGTGGCATAGGGCTGGGTGATATGACCGAAAAATAAAATCTCTTGTTTTTATAAACAAAACTCGAATTTACGATTTTAATCAATTTTTTTTACCTCTTAAAATTAAAAAAAACTCCAAGAGACCTGAAACACATGGCTTTAAAATATATTCCCAAACCAAACGTACTCTCTCTCTTGTAGTTAAAATGTGCAGTCATTTTATTATAAAGAATTGATTTGGTGGTTCAAACGCTGATCAATATTTAATCCAATTTAAGAAATGATAAAACATGTGCAAACCGACATCATGAAAACACTTTCACTTTTATATTTTCAAACATGATTGGAGTAAGTTGAGAAAAAAAGAAATCTAGATTTTCATTTTTAAATCCTCTGCAGAAAGTAACTTGAATTAATTAGATGGATATGTTGCCCAGCCCTGGTGTATGGTTAGACTTCCTGTTTGGGCCTTTTGAAGTAAGAGCACTGTGTCTACAGAAACCAGTGAACTCGTGAAAACACATGGAGTTGTTTCATCCCAACACCTTCCCTCTCTGTCGCTCCCACAGGAAGTGAAGGACGAACAGGAAGTGGATGGTCGGACCCTGGAGTCCTGCGACAACAACGCTCTCTTACGGGATCACCTAGCCTATGCTGAAAACAAACCGTACAGCTGCGACCACTGCGACAAGACATTTAAACGACCAAGTGCCCTCAAAGTCCACCAGCGCATCCACACGGGAGAGAAACCGTACGGCTGCGACCGCTGCGACGCCAAATTCACCCAGCTAGCAAACTTAAAGGGCCACCAGCTCACGCACACGGGGGAGAGGCGCTTCAGCTGTGACACCTGCGGGAAAGCCTTCGACACGTCCAGCCATCTAAAAGTCCATCAGCGCATCCACACGGGAGAGAAACCGTACAGCTGCGACCGCTGCAACGCCAAATTCACCCAGCTAGGACATCTGAGAGGGCACCAGCGCATCCACACTGGAGAGAAACCGTTCAGCTGCCACCAGTGTGAGAAGACTTTCCACACATCGAGCGCTCTGAAAGCTCATCAGCGCACGCACACCGGAGAGAAACCATGCAGCTGTGAGACCTGCGGGAAAACCTTCTACACCCCGAGCGCCCTGAAAGCCCATCAGCTGAGCCACACGGAGGAGAAACCGTTCATCTGTGACAAGTGCGGGAAGTCGTTCAGCACAGCCCGCTGCCTGAGAGTGCACCAGCACGTCCACACCGGAGTGAAACCGTACAGCTGCGACCAGTGCCAGGCTGGCTTCACCAGGATCACCAGCCTCAGAGCTCACCAGCGTGTCCACTCGGGGGAGAAACCGCACAAGTGTGACGAGTGCGGGAAGTCGTACGTGTCGGCGGTCAACCTCCGCGTCCATCAGCGCGTTCACACCGGCGAGAATCCTTTCAAATGTGACGAGTGTGGGGAGTCCTTCCCCGGCCTGGGGGACTACAGAGTTCACAAACGGAAGCACTTTGTAGAGAGGGAGCTGAGCTGCGACGTGTGCGGGACGTCCTTCGATAAACTGAGTGACCTTAAAATCCACGAGCGCGTTCACGCCGGAGACATGCAGTACATCTGTGACCAGTGTGGGAGGAGCTTCACCAAGCTCAGCCTCCTTAACGTCCACCAGCGGATTCACACGGGAGAGAAACCATACGGCTGTGAGTTCTGTGGGAAGAAGTTCAGGACATCGTGCAGACGCAGGGACCATGTGCACATCCACACCGGAGAGAGACCGTACAGCTGTGAGCAGTGTGGGAAAAAGTTTGCAGGGCGGACGACGCTGCACAGACACAGGCTCACGCACACGGGGGTGAAACCGTTCCGCTGCCTTCAGTGTAGGAAGTGTTTCACCAAGAAGTCCAGCCTCAAACTTCACCGGAGGATTCACACAGGAGAGAAACCGTTTGGATGTGACTTCTGCGAGAAAGCCTTCAGAGCTCGGGCCAATCTGGAAATCCACAGACGAGTTCACACGGGGGAGAAACCGTTCAGCTGTGACTTCTGCGACAAAGCCTTCAGAGCTCGGCTCAACCTTCAGATCCACAGACGGATTCACACCGGAGAGAAACCGTACAGCTGTGATAAATGTGACGCCGCGTTCACACAGGCGTGCAGCTTAAAGGCACACCAGAGGGTTCACTCCTGAGAGAGGACACGCCACTTAACCCTTTAACTACCAGCTCAACTGTTCGGCAGAAGGCATCAATGTTTTAAAAACAGAAATAATCTAATCCTTGTTTGACTCTGAAATCACTTCAGGGAACAAAAAAAAACAAAACAAACCAAAACCCAGAAATTTTCTTGGTGTGAGGTTTCAATCAATCTTTATTTGTATAGCTCCAATTCATAACAAGTGTTATCTCAAGACTCTTTACAATAGAGCATAAAGCTCTTCATTTTATGGATACACATATATGCATAGATACATATATACATATAAAATACACATATACATATATATACAAATACATCCATCCAACACCAACATGAATCCATATAGCCAATCATGAATCCCTCCATCATGGTGGATTTAAAGGTTTTAAAGCTAAAAGTGGATTATATGATGACATAAAAAGAAAATGCAGAAATGTTTGTAAATAAAATAGCAAAAACATAAATCATGTTAGTAAATGGTTTGGATAAGTCTTTAAAATAATAGGGATTATAATAATAAAAGCTTTTAGCTTTATGAATCTTACACATCTGTTCTTCTGGTTTGTTTATATTTATTCTGTTTCCTAAATCATTGACAGAAACAAACAATGATGTGTTCTGATTTTTAACAGATGAAATATTCCTGCATTTATTGACCTCTGCTGAACAGTTGAGCTGGAAGTTAAAGGGTTAAAGACTGTTAGCTATGCTCTGAAGTTTGACGAACAGGAAGGACAGACAAGCTAGCTTAACGTAAACAAGGCCACAGGTCCGTCTGTTTAACTAGAAAAGCACTCGGAGAGCCCAGACCTCAGCACCACAGTCCTCTCCCATATTGTCATTTTCACCATAAATATTAGTCCTATCTTTATTTCATCTAAATATTTAGATTCCTTGACCATGAAAACATACCATTAGCAACTGGATTCACAATGATATCTATTTTAGCTCAGTAGTTATTCACAGAAATCACATTTTTCATCATGGCAGCCAGACGCTGATCCGGATCAACACCAAAATCAAATCAGTTCTTCCTTTTCCCATGCTGAACATTTCCTGAAAATTTCATCCAAATCCATCCATAACTTTTTGAGTTATTTTGTTCACAGACAGACAAACTCTCCTGAAAACATAACCTCCTTGGTGGAGGTAATGAATGAATCAGACCTGAGCTCCACCTCACAGGAAGAGCAGCTTCACAGATCTTTGATGATCCTGAGACCTCACGGTACACAGAGACGATGTCAGAGCTGGTCTGACCTTTGACCTCGCAGAGTGATGTCATCAGCAGACGTTCAGAGCAGACTGAGCTTGAGACATGAACATTTAAGATGTTAATATTGAAAAGCAACAACAAATAAGTCCAAATAAATTTATAAAAAAACTGCACTTCCCACTTTTTTTTTTTGTATTCTGATGTTTTTATTTTTCTGAAGTGTTTGGTCTTCACCTCGTACAGAGATACCAGGCATGAATTTACAGAGATGAAGTTTTGTCCATATCGTTCAGCCCTACTGTGTCACCCAATGACTCCACAGAGCTGCTGATAGCACACACACACACACACACACACACACACACACACACATTCATGTTTATATAGCAGGGTTAAATCCGCAGTTAGACAATGATTATAATATTTTAACTGGAGTTCTTTTCTGCTCTGCAGTTCGTGATCAGCCATATTTATTTTTATTCTTCTCCTCAGCTGTGACGTGAAGAAGAGCCGAAACGATCCAAAGGAAATGTGACCGTTTTTATTCTTGAACTGAATCCAAACACGTGGACTGAAAACCATCTTTAGGCAGTGATTAACGACATGAAGATGTTTATAAGTAGGAATGAACGATTAGAGAAAATAATCGAATGTGATTTTTTCCCATTATTGTGATTTACTCTGAGATTGTTTTAATGTTCCTCATCTTCTGTATTCTTAAACAAACATAAGCAGTAGATCTTTTTATAGTAAAACCAACATGACATTAAATTAATCTAAGGATAAAAGATTTGAGGAAAAGTGGAGAAGTGAAGAACAGAAACAAAATAGGTATGAAATTGGAAAAAAAAAAAAAGGGGGGGGGGGGGGATTGGCAAAAAAAAATCCAACAGTGTCTTAGGAAAATTGATTATGGCAGCAAATTGGGAAATAAATTTCAAAAACCATGTAAAAATTCCAAAAATGGTTCTGACAGTGGCCAAAAAAAGATGAATGGGGGCAAAATAGGCATAAAGTTGTAAAAACAGGGTTAAAAAAGGTAAAAATGGTCCAAAAGTGGGAAAAAAGTGTATGAATAGAGGTAAAAAAATAGGCATGAAATTGCAAAAAACTACATCACAATGCTAAAATGTTCAACACATTTTAGACTAAAAATATTGAACCTTCTGTGATTTGAAAACTGCAACAAGCCATATTGTGATTTAATCTAATTTACAGTTAATTATTCAGCCCTAGTTTTGAGCATCGCTGCCCGGAAGGCAGTTACTAAAAAATGTCTCAAGTTAGAAGCTCCAACTTTAGATACCTGGTACAATACCATTTATGAAAGATATATACAATGGAATGAATCACCTTTTCATTGAGGCTTCAATGTAAAAAAACAAACAAACTATGAATTGTGGGAAAAATGGAAACTCTACATCCTCCCTAAACCTCCCTCCCTTTATGTTAAATTCATATTTATATTTCAGACACATGTATTTTGGTTTAATCAGAGAAGAGTCGCCCCATGTTTGAATGTTAGGTCTAATTTTGTTTTTTATTTTGTTAAAACTGAAAAATAAAGTATAAAAAAGGAAAAGTCTGATATTCTCTCCTCCAACTTCTGCTGCGTTATCTCAAACACGAGAGAACGTGGTGATGATGTCGTTCCAGGTTCATGTTGAAGAAACATTCTCTGATGCGTCAATCATCTGCTCCCCAACAGCTAAAACAGGACCTCTGCATGTTCACCGCTGTGTGTGTATGTGGAGCTCCAGCTCTGTGGACTTTCTCTAAAGTTTACTGAGATCAGAGGAGGATTTCATCAGCTCACATCAGCTCATTCAGGAGAATAAAACCTGAGGAGGTTTGATCCCTGTCAACAGAAATAAACATGAAGCAGACGCTCTGTTTTTAATTAGAGCAGCTCCGAGGTCAGACTCAGACTTTAGAGTAAATTTATGATCATATATTCCCCAAAGGGAAGTTTGGTCGTCTCAGCTGGTCTTATACTGAGTAAAGAAATATCAGATGAAGACATTAGAACAGAGAGCAGCATTAATTTAGCTAAAAGTGAAAATAAAATAAAACTAAAATGAAAATGAATAACATGAAAGTTAAGGAAGCAGACTAAAAAAGTCTGAATCCTCTCCGATCTACCTCTGCTTCTCTTTCCCTTTGAACACTCAGAGTGACTCTGGATTAAATTAAAAACCTGAGACTGATGACATCACAACAGTTTAATTAAAACAAAGAGTGAAGTTTCATGACGGGGAGATCAGAGGAGCCCGTCTGATTGGTCGTTGAGCTCCGAGGTTGATCACGTGATCGTTGGTCAGAGTTCATGTTTCATCAGGGGGAAGCCTTCTGATTGGTTCGTCTGGTGAAGGAGGCGGAGCCAGACAACTGGAGTGAAAGAAGATTCAGAGTTAGAGAGACAGGTTCAGACTGTGCAGACGTGTTTTAGATACTCTGTAACAGAAAGAGAAACCACATCACTGCTCCACACAAGGTCAAAGGTCATGATCATCCCTGCATATGAACTGTTGGGAGTTTTTCTGATTTAACTCCAGGAGCTGAAGGAGGGTCACAGTGAAGAGAGAGGAACCATGGACTGTAAAAAACATGGACACCATGATGCTAGGCTAAAGTTGAAGCCTCCACAGAAACTGCTCCCCCTGGTGACTGGCTGCAGTATAGGTCAACTCTCCGTCTCCCCCATTCATCTGAACGGGCCGAAGTGAAACTTCAAAAAATTAATACACCTCGTAGAAATATTTCTCCCATCTGTATGCTGTGGTGATATGAAAGTATTATTGGGCTGCGTGTTTTCCAAGTCCTCTTTTTTCTGAAAAGTTTCTTTTTTATTAGTTATTAGAGTTTAAAAAATAACCGCGGTTTATGGCAGTTTCACAATGATTGTGTACGGTGTATGCTGGGGAGTGTGCGACAGTTGACGACAACTACGTCTAAATATGGTCCAGATTCTCTACTGGCTGCACAATGGCGGCGCCCTGACGGAGGATATTGTGGCTTCAAAACTGTTACATGGTAGAAGGCAGAGCCACGCTATCCAGTTCTTATAACACATCCATGAGAGTAACAGGGGAATAAACTAGAAAAGCACTTGGAGAGCGCAGACCTCAGCACCACAGTCCTCACCCATATTGTGATTTTCACCATAAATATTAGTCCTACCTTTATTTCATCTAAATATTTAGATTCCTTGACCATGAAAACATACCATTAGCAACTGGATTCACAATGATATCTATTTTAGTTCAGTAGTTATTCACAAAAATCACATTTTTCGTCATGGCAGCCAGACGCTGATCTGGATCAACACCAAAATCGAATCAGTTCTTCCTTTTCCCATGCTGAACATTTCCTGAAAATTTCGTCCAAATCCGTCCATAACTTTTTGAGTTATTTTGTTCACAGACAGACGGACGGACAAACTCTCCTGAAATCATAACCTCCTTGGTGGAGGTAACAGCATACGAAGCAGAGAAGGGAGCAGAGAAGGGAACAGAGAAGGGAGCAGAGAAGGGAACAGAGAAGGGAACAAGTGTGCACTTGATGTCAGATAGGAGGCATAGACAGGCAGTTTGTTCCTGTGTTGGTGTTCACAGACGGACAGGGTGAGGCTCCACAGAGACGAACCTTTAAAACATCTCTTTAAAAACATTTTGATAAACTTTGTATCTAACTTTGTTTAGTCCTCAGAAGACAAAAGAAAAGGAGTGCTACCTGGACTCGACAGAGTTTGTTTGAGGTGCTCTTTGGAAAGGAATTCAAAAAGTTCTTGAAACTAAAAGGAGAGACTCCAAGGCTCTCTCTTTATACTATTAAAAAGCCTTTATTTTATCGGCATGGTCATGTAGACCTTAAAAACATCAAGCCTTCATCAGGAAGTCATGCAAACAGATGTTAGGCTGCAATAGGCCCTTTTAAAGGGGTGCTCAACCAATAGGAAACTGCCACATGGACTTAGAGGCATGGTCTGCAGCAGATGGTTATACTCAGGCCAATAGGCTTCAACAAAGTTTTCATCTCCAGAAAACCTGCATGCTATCACACAAAGCAGATCAAATTAGTTAGAAACACATCAGAACTCTGGTTAACAACATTTTCACAAAGTGGTCTGTACGTTAGAGACTTTAACTCAGTGTTAAGACAACATCTTTCCTCTACAAGAACACAGTATGATCTTGTTCTTAATTTAGTCCAGGATATTTTGTGGCTTGTAGTTTGTCGATCCAGAATCCCTCCTTGTGGTTCAGTTTTCCTTGTCACCTTTTTTTAATGGTCAGTGGGATGTGGTCAGTGCCATTACAAACCACTGGCATTGATCACATCCCACTGGCCATCATCCACATGACCATGCCGTTAAAATAAAGGCATTTAAATAGTGTAAAGAGTGCCTTGGAGTCTCTTCTTTTTGTCGAGTCTTCCTTTAGAATCTGTTGACTCCTCAAAATTGTCAAAACTGTTTTTGTTAAATTGTGCAGCACTTTGAGAGAGTGAAAATACAAAGTGTCACACAAATAAAATGTGTAATTATTGTTATTCATTGGATTATAGTGCTGGATTATCCTTTGCTTTTACTGGAGTATTGGTGTGGAGACACAGAGAAGGGTCTTTGTTTACACTGGCTGGGTTGCAGGTATCTTTTGCCGCTTTCACACTAAAATTAGCGGGTCAATGCAGGTTTTTTCAACACAGGTTAACCCACCAACAATCAGCAACTGACTCCCCGCTGCAGCAGACTCGGTCTAACCCTAACCCTAACCCCCAGCCATGATGAGCTGCATGGCTGTTTTTTTTCCTCTGGCACATCAAGATGATGTCATCACGTTGATGACATCATCAGCATGATGAAATACGACCATGTAAACAATAGAAAGGTGGATGGAATTTTCTGCTGAGAGGACAAATTAAATTAGCGGGTCGACCCGGGTGTGCTGTTTTCACTGAAGAGGAGAGACAATAAAAACCTGTGGCACTTCAGGGTCAGTCGACCCAGGTTGAAATGCAGATTAAACCCTTTCACACTGCAGACAGGAGCTGACTGTTAGCAGGTTTAAACGGGTTTATTGGTCAGTGTGAAAGGGGATAAAGGGGTAACAGAGGGGTAATGATGCTCCTGCAGGGCTGAAGAGTTCACTGAAGGTTACGAGAGTAGAACTTCTATAACCCCGCCCAGCAGGTTTGTTTGTTTGTTTGTTGTTTGTTGTTTGTTGTTTGCTTGCTTGTTTGTTTGCTTGTTTGTTTGTTGGTTGTAGATCCTGGACGATGTTTCCTGATGTTTAATCAAACTCAGAGATGATCAGATTCATTTTACTCAGTACCTGTTTGATGACATCATCATGACTCTGAGTGTTTTCAGGGTCATCAATCATTATGATGGAAACTTTATCATAGATCTGTGGCTCATAGATGGAACAGCAGCATGTGAGTGTTTTCTACTTTGTCTACATCTTCATAATCAGACAGAGAACTCGTCTGATTGGTTTGTGCTGCTCTTGTTTGAGTTTTATTTTAGTTTGTTCTGATTGGTCTCACCTGGCCCCGCCCCCGCCCTCGTCCGGAGAAGACGGTGGTCATGCCCTGGCTCGTGGTCACTTTCCTGAGGCTCCGCCCCTCCTTGAGCTCAGTCAGCAGCTCGGGGCTGATCATGGACACAGAGGCTGCACACAGACAGGGGTCAGTCACCTGACAGGAAACAGTCACACACACACCTGAGGACGCTCACCTGCTCTGCTGCTGCTGCGCGGGGATGAGGACGCCGAGGACGAGGCGCTGCCGGGGGCGGAGCTGAAGGGGGAGGGCAGCGGGGAGGAGGGGGAGAGGGGGGCGGAGCTGAAGGGGGAGGGCAGCGGGGAGGAGGGGGAGAGGGTGGCGGAGCTGAAGGGGGAGGGCAGAGGGGAGGAGGGGGAGAGGGTGGCGGAGCTCGGAGCCTCGCCGACGTCGCTCTGAAACCGAAACCTGCTGCGACACTCTGAAAGACAAAGACGGACAGGTGAGCAGCTGCACACCTGAGAGACCAAGCTTTCTGACACTGGGCAGCACATTTCACTCCAGAATGTCTTGATAGTCTTCAGATTTCATTGTACCTGCACAGATTCAACACACCCTGTGTCAGATGCAGCAAAGCAGCCCCAGAACATAACTGAGCCTCCTCCATGTTTCACAGTAGGTACAGTGCTCTTTTCTTTGAATGCTTCATTTTTGTGTCTGTGAACATAGAGCTGATGTGACTTACCAAAAAGCTCCAGTTTTGTCTCATCTGTCCAAAGGACATTCTCCCAGAAGCTTTGTGGCTTGTCAATATGCATTTTGGAAAATTCCAGTCTCTCTTTTTTATGTTAAGCTTTCAACAGTGATGTCCTCCATTCAGTCCACTTTGGCTCAAACAGTGATGGATGGTGTGATCTGACTCTGATGTACCTTGACCTTATAGTTCTCCTCTAATCTCTTTGAAGTTGTTCTGGGCTCTTTGGTTTCCATTCGTATTCTCCGTCTCTTCAGTTTGTCATCAGTTTTCCTCCTGCAGCCACGTCCAGGGAGGTTGGCTACAGTCCTGTGGACCTTAAACTTCTGAATAATCTGTGCAGCTGTAGTCACAGGAACATCAAGCTGCTTGGAGATGGTCTTATAGCCTTTACCTTTAACATGCTTGTCTATAATTTTATTTCTAATCTCCTGAGACAGCTCTCTCCTTAGCTTTCTGTGGTCCATGTTCAGTGTGGTACACACCATGATACCAAACAGCACAGTGACCACTTTTCAGCCTTTAAATAGGCAGACTGACTGATTACAAGCTTGGAGACACCTGTGATGATAATTACAGGACACACCTGAGTTTAACATGTACCTATGGTCACACCATTTTTATTCTTTTCTAGGGGAACCATCATTTTTGATCAGGGCTGTTTCATTATTTTGTTTTTAACATGATTCTGTTCAACTAGAATTTAAAACCAATGTCTGATTATCATTTGTTATTTTTTAGTACATTTTTATTCATAATTACTTTTGTCAGTTTCAGGTTATTTCAGTGACCATGTGGGTTTTTCTTTCTGAAACAGAAGGGTACGAACATGTTTGTGACTGTGTTTGTGTATTTTGGTCGTTTTGAACTCCTTATCGTCTCTTACAGGAGGAGGAGAGGAGAAGTTTGTACCTTGGAGAAACTCGGCCTGCAGCTCTGGACTCCTCAGAGACAGAAGAGGAGGAAGAGGGGAGGAGGAGGAGGAGGAGGAGGAGGGCGGGGTCTCTGGGACTGAGGTAGATGATGAAGAAGAGGAAGAGGATGGTGGAGGTGAAGAGCTCATGGTGTCTTCAGTGGAGGAGCTGAGAAGAGATTGAAGGTGTTGGTCAGAGATCTCAAACACCCTGATGTGCAGCTACACTAGATCTGAATCTCGATCCTGATTCACATTTCCTTAAAGAATTATGAAGACTGTGAAACTGCACAGTCTCTCCTGTTTTTGATAAGAACTCCACAGACCATCAGAAAAGCCTCATCAAAGGTGATAAAACGTCATTTTACCAACTCCACACTTTATATCACAAAGTCCAAGAGCCAAATTTTACCCTGCAGCAGCTGTTAAAGGTCTTCTTTTATTGGTCCATAAAGAAAAGAGAGCAGCCTCGCTATAAACAGTCATTCATCTCCACTGTGACTGAATCACTAAAGCTGAATCAGGATGTTTTATATTTTAATGCCAGAGCACTGAGGCCCTGCTGCTGTTTCATAGGCATGAATCTGCTTATAGACTGAGAGACAATACAATGGGAGTAATCTGAAAAACTATGAACCACTGCACACGATACGTATCCTGTCACTGAGAGACAAGTTCCAGCAAATCACAAGAAAAAAAAAGAACAAGGATGAGTTTTAAATGATTTTACAACATAAGAAACTTAATCCAGGCCCTTAAAGATGGTCACATCACAAGACAAACACAGTCTGCTTAAACTAATACAGCACAAAAAAATATAAGTTTTCATGTTTTTGTTCGACACACTGTGTAAACAGTCACAGTGCAGGGTGGAAAAAGTATGTGAACCCCTAGGCTAATTACTTCTCCAAGAGCTAATTGGAGCCAGGAGTCAGCCAACCTGGAGTCCAGTCAATGTGATTAGATAGGATGTGTTGGTTAAAGCTGCCCTGCCCTATAAAAAACACACACCAGTTGTGAGTTTGTTGTTCTCAGAGGCATTGCCTGATGTGAACCATGCCTCACACAGAAGAGCTCTCAGAAGATCTACCATCAAGAACTGTTGACTTGCATGAAGCTGGAAAGGGTTACAAAAGTATCTCTAAAGCCCTGATGTCCATGTGTCCACGGTAAGACAGACTGTCTACAAATGGAGAAAGTTCAGCACTGTTGCTGCTCTGAGGTGTGGTGGTCCTGTAAAGATGACTGTGAGAGCACAGCACAGAATGCTCAGTGAGGTGAAGAAGAATCCTAGAGTGTCAGCTGAAGACTTACAGAGATCCCTGGCACATGCCAACATTATTGTTGACAAATCTACAATACCTAAAATATTACATAAGAATGGAGTTCATGGGAGGACACCAACAAGGAAGCCATTGCTGTCCAAAAAACACTGCTGCATGTTTGAAGTTTGCAAAAGAGCACCTGGATGTTCCACAGCACTACTGACAAAATATTCTGTGGACAGATTAAATCAAAACTGAGCTGTTTGAAAGGAACACACAACGCTATGTGTGGAGAAAAAAAGGCACAGCACACCAACATCAAAACCTCATCCCAACTGTGAAATATGGTGGAGGGAGCATTATGGTTTGGGGCTGCTTTGCTGCCTCAGGGCCTGGATGGATTGCTGTCATCAACAGAAAAATGAATTCCCAAGTTTATCAAGACATTTTTCAGGAAAACTTCAGACCATCTGTCCACCAACTGAAGCTCAACAGAGGATGGGTGATTGACAGGACAACGACCCAAAGCATAGAAGTAAATCAACAATGGAACGGCTTCAACAGAAGAAAATACGGCTTCTGGAGTGGCCCAGTCAGAGTCCTGACATCAAAAGAGCGATTCACACCAGACATCCCAGGAATATAGGTGAACTGAAACAGTTTTGTACAGAAGAATGGTCCAAAACTCCTCCTGACCGTTGTGCAGGTCTGATCTACAACTACAGGAAACGTTTGGTTGAGGTTATTGCTGCCAAAGGAGGGTCAACCAGTTATTAAATCCAAAGGTTCACATACTTTTTCCACCCTGCACTGTGACTGTTTACATAGTTTGTTGAATAAAAACATGAAAACTTATAATTGTTTGTGCTGCATTAGTCTAAGCAGACTGTGTTTGTCTAGTGATGTGACTTACAGTGCGTACCCATGTGTTGATAATACATATAAAGTCAATTTAAAGACGCGAATTGATACTTCATCGAGGTGAGCATAGAGCAGTGTCAAGCATTCAAGCGTTCAAGCGTTGAGCGGCAAGCGTTTACAGTGAAAAAACACTCGCCGCTCACCGCTCAATGCTTGACACTCGAGTTGAAATAATTGAACTTTTCCAGCGAGCGAGCATGTTGACGTGCCGGGACAGCCTATCAGCGTGGAGATCGTCACTGATGCAGGGCATTCTGGGAGTTGGAGTCTTGCTAATCTGACAAACTGCTAAACTGGAGTCAGATGGAAAGGCGCTCTGCAGCTGCAGCTGGACTGTCTTGCCTGTAGTTGGTATCCAGGCGGAAGATCCCGGCACCAACCCTGGCTGGCAGGTCTTCAAACTGGGCAACAGTCAGCCTGAAGTACCGCTGGAACCGGCCGTCGTCCAGACGCAGCTCCTGTAAGAGACGGTGGAACTCACCGAGCTCACACCGCCTCCGTAGGGTAGCATGCATCCAGTAACGACGTCGGCGCCTAGCCCGCAGCTGACTTCTCCACAGCAGGTACAGAGCAGCGATGGTGGTAATCAGAGCCATGTTCGACGATGGAATGATATGATGAAATGATAATGGCGGACTTTTCGTGCAACGATGCCGTGGTGAGCGGCGAGCACTTTTTTGCATATTTGTACCAGCGTCAAAACTCGAGCGTCTAGCGCGGCGCAGTTTCACTTAACACACGAATACGCTTGCTTTCAACGCTTTCAGTGGGAATATGGTGTTAGATGAAGATCAGAACATATTTTATGACCATATTAAGCAGAAATCAAAGTAATCCCAAAGCATTCACACTTTTTCATGCAATTCTACATTTTTTAAATATCTGAACTTTCAGGGGTTTTTTTTTAAATCAAAACTTCTGACTGTTAGCTCCACTACATTCCTTGAAGGCAGAGGATGAAACTGATTTCTCTTCTAACACGATCTGAGTGGGATTTGCTCAGGTGGTAATGCTATCCTCAGATTGGACAGGTAAATGCTAAGCTAACGTTGCTCAGTAAACTTTGAGCTGGAGCATTCACACTTTCACTCAGGACTTTGTCCCCCACTGAACCGCTGATCCAAGGCAGGATGGATCCATGTTTATGATGTTCACACCAAACTCTGAATGTGGAGCAGAGATCCAGACTCATCAGACCAGGAGACACTTTACAGTCTGCTGTTTCTGTTCTTAGCTGACAGGAGTGGACCCTGCTGTGGTCCAGTTAGCTCCGAGCTCACCTTGAGGTCCTGCTGGTCCTTCTTCAGTCGCCTCCTGGTCTCCTCACAGGACTCATCCTGGTCCAGCTGCTGGAGGCTCTGAAGGTTCTTCAACAACGACGAGGACCAAGACGCTAACGAGGACCACGGCGGTGATGAAGACCAGTTCCTGCTGCAGGGCCAAAGTCTGCCTCGCTCTGCTGCACTCTCTCTCTCTCTCTGTTGTATAGTGTGTGTCTGTGTGTGTGTGTGTTTGTGTGTGTGTGTTTGTTCAGGCACTAAACTCAATGCAAAACACACACTCGACTCAAAAGTCCACATTAATTATTGACATGTTTTTAATGACACTGTTGCCGTGGTAACCAGGAAGACCTTGACCCCCACCCCCACCCCCCCCACCCCCCCACCCACACACACACCTATGAACACAATAACACCTATAAACACACAGTCATCATACAAAGGTACACGCCCACAATGAAGTTTGGACGTTTGAAACTCCAAATAAAAACAGAATCATCTGATCTGATGTTCTGTTTTTATTTTTATTATTTTTTTATTTACTGTCCCAGCTGAAAAACTTCACTGGTGTTTATCAGTCAAATATTCACGGAGCTTAAATCTGATACCTGGAACACTCTGGAGTCTGAAGGTCGTCAGGATCCTCTTCAGACTTTGACCATGTGACTCAAGGATCAGCTGGAGGTCAAAGGTCACAGAGCCTCATACTCATATTTTAATTGGACGTGCTATCACAGGTTTTCTGTAATCTTTGAAAAAATGTCCACCATGAAGCAGGAAGTGATTCCATTCCAAGGCCATGGAGCCTCTTGGTTTGCAGGTGTGGTCAGAACGTCACCTGAAAGAGGGCGTGGCCTCCAAACCAGATCGCTGGGTCATCACCACGGGGCCGAGGCGGCCGTTACAGCGTCCACTTCAAACACCTGCAGGGGCAGAAGAGAGGACTGGATCTGTTAACAGCTTTCCTCCGCTCGTGTCGTCATGGTTACCGCTCAGATCTGTTCCTGCTCTGAGTGACATCACTGCTCAGGTGTTGGAGACTCACCTGGTCTCTCTGTGTGTGATCAGACACTTGCTGCTGCAGTAGCGCCCCCCGCAGGTGGTGCAGGTGTAGTGGGAGGGGAATCCGCACACGCAGCAGAAATGACGAGGAGGGAGAGAGGAGGGAGGGGCCACCGCCGACAGGTAGTTAGGCTCCGCCCTGTCTGACAAGTTCTACCAATCAGAGAGCAGAGCAGGATCAGCTGACACAAAAAGGCATTCAGTACTTCCCTAAACGAGCTCAGACTCTCGGCCAATCAGAGCAGAGCTGTGAGCAGGGGGCGGGGACTGACCTCCTCCTCCAGCAGCGTGGTGAAGTTCTTCCTGAAGCGCTGCTTGAAGTGGTCGCCCCTCGTCTTCCTCTTCTTCTTCTCTGAACACAAAGACAGAGCTCACGTCACCTTTGACCTCGGGACAGCTCAAAGGTCAAAGGTCAGGGCGACTTACCTGGCTCCTCGGTCTCACTGAAGGCGGGGAGGCGGGCCGTGGGGCCGGGGGGAGGGAGCGAGGACAGGGGGTCGTCCTGGAGACAGAGACATATCAGTGTGGGGCGGGGCTTACAGTCTGAGAGGGGTGGGGCTAACCTTCTGAGAGGAGGCGGGGCTATGACATCATTAGCTGTGTCTGAAATCGTCCACTCACTTTCCCCTCTGTAGTGTAATGAAATAGTGCACTACATAGGGAATGACCAAACAACATTTCAGACACTACACTGAAGTTTTCTAAACGTCGTAGCGTCAGCTGATGAGCCGGTTATTCCTGTGACGGAAGTGGACGCGCCAAAATTCACGTAAACAAACCGAGCACTCGGGAGGATAAGTAGCAAATGTTGAAGCCGTTTACAGCCGCTAAAAGACGTTAAAGAGCTACGCTACGAACGTGTTAAAGGAGTACTCCGACTATTTTGGACCATGCCCTTTCCCTATCATTGACAGAGTGAGACAAGCTCAAAAATACCTTTTTTGTGTCTCTGCGTCCAGTGGCTGGCTCCCAGCTGTTAGCCCCGTACGTAGCTTAGCTCAATGGCTGGAAGTCAATAGGAGTCAGAGCAAGACTGACAAAAGTGGACAAAATACTCCTTGCAGTGGTCCAGTGGAGGGCGTATTAGCAGGTGAAGTAAATCCAAATGGTTATAAAACATTTTAAAAGACGTGTTTTCTTTCTTAAATCCGTTAAAATAACGTTTTGATAAACACAGAACTGCGCATGCGCAGAGCTCCGCGGACCGGAAGTAGGAGCCGGACTGAGTACTGCGCATGCACAGGTCTGTGTGTGTATCAAAACGTTATTTTAATGGATTTAAAAAAGAAAACACGTCTTTTAAAATGTTTTATAACCATCCTGATTTACTTTAAGTGCTAATAAGCCATCCTCTGGACCATTGTAAGGAGTATTTTGTCCACGTTCGTCAGTCCGGCTACTACTTCCGGTCCGCGGAGCACTGCGCATGCGCAGGTCTCTGTCTATCAAAACGTTTTAACGGATTTAAGAAAGAAAACGAGTTGGCTTATTAGCACCTAAAGTAAATCAGGATGGTTATAAAACATTTTAAAAGACACGTTTTCTTTCTTAAATCCATTAAAATAATGTTTTGATACACACACAGACCTGTGCATGCGCAGTACTCAGTCCGGCTCCTACTTCCGGTCCGCGGAGCTCTGCGCATGCGCAGTTCTGTGTTTATCAAAACGTTATTTTAACAGATTTAAGAAAGAAAACAAGTCTTTTAAAATGTTTTATAACCATTTGGATTTACTTCACCTGCTAATACGCCCTCCACTGGTCCACTGCAAGGAGTATTTTGTCCACTTTTGTCAGTCCGGCTCTGACTCCTATTGACTTCCAGCCATTGAGCTAAGCTACGTACGGGGCTAACAGCTGGGAGCCAGCCACTGGACGCAGAGACACAAAAAAGGTATTTTTGAGCTTGTCTCACTTTGTCAATGATAGGGAAAGGGCGTGGGTCCAAAATAGTCGGAGTGTTCCTTTAAAGATACTTCACGTTTTTTTTACATTTATGAATGAAAGCAGCTCCTAACAGCCTTCTCTTCTTCTTCTATGGAAAAACACGTATAGGGTATGTTCACTCATATTTGCTGTGCATTGTGGGTATTTTGTAGTGCACTATATAGTGACTGAAATTAACTGATGAGAATTCAAACAACACTACGAAATGGCGAACACACTATATAGAGACTGTATCAGTGATAGTGAGCGATACAGAACACAGCTAAAGTCTGAAATGGCATACTAACGTTCTACTCACACTAAGGCCCCCTCCACATGAAGACAATCCGAGGTCATAAGTTTTTTGCTGAATCTGTGTATCATCCATATGAAGACGGCGTTTTGGGGGTCTGTCAAAGATCATTTTTGAAACCAGGTTCCAGAGTGGAAAGATTTTGAAATGCTGTATACACAGCTCTGTGATTACTGGCTCTCTGTAACTTTTCAGATACACTTACGTCATAGTTTCATATCTTCATTGACACGCATGCGCCACACGCGGCAACAACAACAACAATGGCGGTGTACGGTGTAGCATATGTGCTGATGAAGCTAGTGACCCTACTATCCCTGTTACAGCAAAATCTCCTTCTTCTCAATCACCACCGAGTTGAACAAACAATTATCGAGGACACATTACAGCACTTTATGATCACTTTATCACAATCGCTGTTTACAACTTTTGCAGCAAGTGCACATGCTCACTGTTTTTTCATCTGTTTCCGTCATATTGTTACAGCGCCCCTAGAGGTCTGGCATGTGTTTTACAGTGTTTTCATGCGTATTGAGTGCATTCATGTAGACGCACACATTTTCTGAGACGCCTTCGTCTTTATGACGGTCGTTTTGGAAACTGTGAAGTGTTTTGTCTTCGTGTGGATGGGACCTCAGTGTGACGTCTAAATGAGTATGTAGTGTTCACATTAGATAGTATGAAAAGACTGAGTGTGTGAGAAATACCAGGATGTATACTATATCAGAAAAAAATGTAAGTATGCGAGGTGGGCATACTAGTCACACTCAATATATAATGCCTTGCGAGCCCCATAATGCATTGCAGCATGCATTATGACCGACCGGCATTCAGCTAAAAATCAGCTACTAGCAAACTTCCTGTTTTCAAAATAAATGCATCTTTTATTTTCTCATTTTAGTTCTTTTGTGAATTGGGCTCTTGTTTTGAAGTTTCTTTGATAGCATAATGGCGCACATAACAGAATGTCCGAAATACCAAAATGAAATTTGTATCTGTGTGTTTTATGGCTCAAATGACCACATGTTGGTATTCTACGTGGTGACTTTCTCTCCTAAAATGCTCTCTGAACTTTCAAATGTGGTGAATCAACAGAGATATTTGATAGCCTGGTGTGCTTCTGAGGTTTGAAATGCATCATGGGAAACTTAGTAGTATACTACAGTGTGAACGGTTGGCATCCTAATCATACTTATAGTATGTAGTATACAGTATATACACATGAGGATGTGGTATGTAGTATGTTAGTATGCCATTTCAGACACAGCCACTGCCATGGTAACAGTCTGAGCTCAGGGAGGAGGCGGGGCTATGATGTCACGCTCACCTGGAAGTTGTCCTTCTCCAGAGCCTCCAGTTGGCGGCTCAGCCTCCTCTGACGAGTCGCTTCATCCAGAACTCTGCGCTGACCGGCCTCCACCCGAGCTGAAGAACACACACACACACAAACACACAAAGACATAAACAAAGTGTGAGGTGTATCAGGTGTATCAGGAGGCCTCTTGGCTCCGCCCTCTGGCTCAGGTGTGACAGAGTCACACACCTGAGTCTGACGTCACTGACCAGCTGTTTGTTTGTTTTTAAGCACACAGTCTTTAAACCTTAAAGAGGAGATGAAGCTCTGCTCTCTGAACATCACTGCTGTGGTGTTCTCATGTTTTTGTTGTTTCCTGCTCTAAAATTCATTTGTGGATTTTTTACTTGACTGCCTCATTAACGGACTGACGGACGCATTTCAACCCCGACTCCCCTAACTGGTTTAAAGATTATTTATCCAACAGACAGCAGTGCGTTACATTAGGAAACATCCGCTCCACTTTTTTACCAATAACAAAGGGTGTGCCACAAGGCTCAGTATTGGGTCCTGTTCTGTTCACTATCTATATCAACAACATTACATCCTCTATAACAAATTCTCAAGCACATCTTTATGCCGATGACACAGTTATGTATTACATCTCTAACACTGCACACTCAGCCACTGAAACCCTCCAGGACAGACTACAACATTCACTCTTCAATCTGAAATTAGTTCTTAATGCAGACAAGACCAAATACATGATATTCTCAAGATCCAGTAATATTACAGATGAGCGCTTACATCACATCACCACTTTAACAGGACACAACATCGAAAGGGTTTCTGAATATAAATATCTGGGCATCTGGTTGGATCAGAAACTAACATTTAAATTTCATGTCAACACTCCGGCAAGTAAACTGAAACAGAAAATTGGTACCTATACAGAAACAAATTAATTTTCCCTTTGCTTTGCAGGAAACAGATCATTGAGGCTGTGTTTTTATCTGTCTTAGATTATGGTGATGTTATCTACAGATATCTAACTTCTTTGGACTCTGTTTATCACCGGATCAGGTTACTCCACCATCACTGTGTCTTAAGGTCAAATAATAAGTATTAAACACGTTCAGCAGATTTTCTGATGCTTGATGTTCCCCAGACTAAAACTGACTTTGGTAAAGCTGCTTTTAGTTCCTCCTGGAACATCGTGCAACGTACACTGAAACTTAACAAAATGGTTTCTATTGGTCAGTTTAAAACTCTGATTATAAACTACTGTACCTTTAAATGTAACTGTTCTTAATGGTGTTTTATCAATTGTTTATTGGCTGTTTTTCTTGTGATTTAATATTGTTGTTGTGCTCTCCACATCACTGTAAATCAATGATTCCTCCAGATTTAAATAAAGGTTAGATGAGAATGAAAAGTTTCCCCGCCCTGCTCTGAAACGTCCCGGAGCAGAAAACCTGCCCTGATGTGTCGGAGCTCTCCTGTCCCTCTGATAAATAAATAAAGGTGTACTGCTCCAACAGGTGACCGTGCTAACTGATGACCCGTACAGAGCTCTCCTGCCCCTCTGATAAATAAATAAAGGTGTACTGCTCCAACAGGTGACCGTGCTAACTGATGACCCGTACAGAGCTCTCCTGTCCCTCTGATAAGTAAATAAAGGTGTACTGCTCCAACAGGTGACCGTGCTAACTGATGACCCGTACAGAGCTCTCCTGTCCCTCTGATAAGTAAATAAAGGTGTACTGCTCCAACAGGTGACCGTGCTAACTGATGACCCGTACAGAGCTCTCCTGTCCCTCTGATAAGTAAATAAAGGTGTACTGCTCCAACAGGTGACCGTGCTAACTGATGACCCGTACAGAGCTCTCCTGCCCCTCTGATAAATAAATCAATCAATAAAGGTGTTCTGCTCCTACAGGTGACCGTGCTAACTGATGACCCGTACAGAGCTCTCCTGTCCCTCTGATAAATCAATAAAGGTGTTCTGCTTCTACAGGTGACCGTGCTAACTGATGACCAGTGGAGTCAATCTGCTGTTGTCATGGTTACAGATGAGTTTGGGTTTCTGCTCCTCGCGGACCTTCAGCTCACCTGAGCCTCAGCTCTCTGAGTAGGTCACGAGCCCACACGGTAACTCTTTACGCCGGAACACCTGTGAGCGCGAGCCTGCGCTGATTGGCTCAGAAGCCTCCAGGTCTGCAGCAGACTCTGTGACCAACCTCCAAACTGATTTATGATCTTTAAATTCATAAAAACTCACCCGAGCCTTTCTTCTCCAGCACCATGGTGACGCTCACCGCTGCCCTTCCGGGTTACGGCGGCCGCGCGGGCTCAAATCTCACAGACAGACGCGTGGGCACCTTCTGAGTCTGCGCACAAACTAATGACGTCACCACCGCATCTTCAGACGTGCGTGTGGTTGTGAATAAGAATCTCTCTTAACAGCAGAAACAGAAACACAGCGTTTCAGTGTTTTTATAATCCATATCAGATGTTTTTATGTTTGAATATTTCTCTGTTAAATATAATTTAAAGTCCTGTTTCTATGGAAGCCCATTTACACCAGGGGAATAAAGAAAAGAAAAAAAATCACATAATTATGAGATAGAAAGTCTAAATTATGGGATAGAAAGTCATAAAAGTATAACAATGCACACTTCAATGTATCCTGTGTGCTCGTGAAGGTGACCACGTGCTTCTGGCTCTTTTTCTTTAGTTCTCTATTTGTGCCCTTACATTATTATTATTAATATTTTATTTTGTTTATGTGCAATTCATTTGATTATTAGGGTCCTCGTCCAAGGGGAAGGACCTCTTCTTGCCCGAAGGACCCTATTGTTTTTGCTTCGTTTCTTTCTTATTATTATTACGCCTCGGATTATTAAACCTTACTTTGACCCCCTAAACATGCTCAAAAACTCACCAAAACCGGCACACACCTGCAGGATGCCAGAACATTTGATAAAATGGAAAAATTAACCATCAGCATTCACCTGGAAACACTAAAATGGACCTCACAGCCACAAGGAATGTAGTAGAAGGATGAAACCAGCATCATAATGTTCGTCTCATCAAGACCCAAAAATCTTGTGCGACACCCCTGACCGATCTCAAACAGGAAGTCGGCCATTTGCCCTTCAAAGTAAAATTTCAGGGGAAAAACTTGCCAGACGGAAAAATGATCTCCTCCTAGACCCTAAATGGTATCTGCTTGAAATGCGGACAGGTGAGAGAGGAGACATTGATGAACAAAAGTTATGAAGGGATTTGTTGTTTCTCAAACGGTTTTCGAACGACGAGCCCTCAAAGTTAGTGATGCTGAAACAGCCCTAACAGCTTCTCCCATTCAAATGAATGGAGGGACAACAGATCAGCAAGAGACATCCTGTGACAGTTGGGCCTCTACAGAAAAAACGAAACAAACTTCAGCTTTAAAAGTTACATCACTGGATTCCTGACAAAATTTCCCATGAATAGGTCATATTTTTAGAGAGATTAGGTCAAAATCGTGTCATCAGTGAGTTGTCTCTTCAGTGTTAATATATTAAAAGAGCAGGTCCAGATGATGTCATCCCGTTCTATGGCTGCAGGTCATGTGACTAAAGGAGGACCAATAGAATGTCTCATAACAGCCATCATACAGACTGAGGCTCCAGACAGAGCAGCAGAAACACATATCAGTCTAACTTAGAGCAGTTTAAAGGCATGAAAAGGGATGAAACCCTCAAAATGGAGGTCAACGGGCCATGAGGGACCTGCGACAGAGCGAGGACCCGTCCAACACTGCTTGCAGCTTTAATTATTTTTATTATTATTTGGAAGCACGTTAATTACTGCTCGTGTGAGCTGAGATGTAAATTCTTTTCTGAACATGCAAATGACCCTTTTTTTTATTTGTGTTCTTCAGTTATTTGTTCTGTTCAAATAAAAGAAAGATACATTTTAAATAACAGACAGACAGACACTGGCAGTAATAAAATCTCCTTTATTAAAATCCAAACTTTATCATCGTAAACAAATAACTTAACGCAGTTTGTACAAAGCCAGAAGAGGTCAGAAACCTCATATCGACAGGCACCAATGGAGTGAAGACTACTGGCGGCGTCAGATGGAAACCTCGTATCTCCTTGGATGATTTTATTTTTAAATAAAGAGATAAAAACTGAGGAGACTACGGCTCCACACCTGGACTCCGCCCACACCTACATGATCGAGATAAAAACAAAGACGTGATAAAGAAGAGAGCTACAGACTCCTGGGCGTAAAAAACGACTGCGAACATCCACCGCTGTCTTCAGAGATCGTCTTTAGCGTTCGCTCCGGGAATCGAACTCCCGACGTGCATAGACTCAGGTTAATAAGGCAGACAGGTGAGGGCGTGGCCCGACTCTCAGAATACCAGATATATCACCACAGGCTCCTCCCACATCTCCACACTGAGGCTCCAGCCGCACGCCGCGGCGAACAGGTGAACAGGTGACCAGGTGACCAGGTGAACAGGTGACCAGGTGAACAGGTGACCAGGTGAACAGGTGACCAGGTGACCAGGCGACCTGTCGAACAGGTGAACAGGCGAACAGGTGACATGATCTGAATCAGACCGAGGGCTCAAAAAGCTCAGACCACAGCACCCCCACAGGACTGTAAGGTAACTGCAGGAAGATAAAGTAAACATCTCTTATTCTGAAAGGGTCAAACAGGAAGACTCCTCCCACTGGCCCACAGGTGAGGGGGAGGAGTCTGCAGTGACAGCAGGAGAGCCGAACCGTCCAATCAGACGGGAGATGAGATGGTGACAGGAGAGGCAGCAGGTGGTCCCTCCGTCTGCGCTGTGGACTCCACTCTAGGGGTCCACGAAGGAGACCATGATGTAGCGCGTCCCCCTGGTGGTGGGCAGGCCCTCGTGGTAGTGCGTCAGCCGGCCCGGGTGCATGAACGACCAGCCCTTCCTGGGAGACTCCACGTTACAGTTGTACCGCAGGAACCGGCAGCCCCCGCCCTGAAGGACAGACATCACAACGACATCTTAACAACAACACAACAACAGCAACACAACATCACAATGACATCACAATGACATCTTAACAACAACACAACAACAGCAACACAACATCACAATGACAAAACAACATTGGAAATACATCACAATGACATCACAACGACATCTTAACATCACAATGACGTCTTAACATCACAACATCAACACAACAGCAACACAACAACATCACAATGACAAAACAACATCACAATGACATTACGACATCGTAACATCACAACGACATCTTAACATCACAATGACATCTTAACATCACAACATCAACGCAACAACAAAAAACAACAGCAACACAACATCACAATGACGAATCAGCATCGCAATGACAACACAACATCACAATGACATTACGACGACATCTTAACATCTGAACAACACAACGACATAACGACATCCCAGTGACATCTTAACATCACAATAACATCACAACAACATCAGAACAACATCATAACAACACATTTATTATTAATGAAGGACAGACATCACAACATCATTACAGCATCTCAACAACATCACAACATCCCAACAACATTACATCACGGTAACATGATGACGACAACAAAAAACATCACAATGAAACGACAACACAACATCACAACAACATCACGACAAAACAACATCACATAACAATGAAACGACAACATCAAGACAACATCACATCACGACAAAATGAAAAAATGACATCACGAAAAGACAAAATCTTACCAACACTACATCACAACATAACATCACATTACAACATCACAACAACATCATGACAACATGACATAACATCACAGCATCACAACGACATCACAAAATCACGACTTACTTCACACAGGAGGAGCAGGAGGTGATCATGACAGAGTATGAAGAATTAAAACATGTAATAAACGTCAAAAGCAACACCGTCACCGCTGCAAAAGCACGGAAGGAGTGCTGGCAAAAAACTGCTGACAGTCTCAATGCATAAGTAAAGTGTGCAAAAAATCTTCTGTGCCATTATCATCCTGAAATAGCACTGTTCAACATGCACTTTTACTGTTACATGCACCAGACATGTCTGATTCATTTACAAGATGAATTCATTCATTTGTTCACTCCTATCCTGTTTACATTTTTTGTGTCCTGTTCCTGTCACAATTTTAAGACGGGCAATAAAATATTGTCATGGAGCAGAAGTGTTAGCATTGAAGATCTTGTTACGGCAATGAGAGTTCTTCATTCCCTTTAACTACCTGTAGCAAGTGTCATGTACTGTGTAGTGACTCTAAATCTTCAGTTTCGTTTCAGCACCAATCAAAGAACACAAAAAGATCTGGGGGGATCCTCCCCCAGATTTCACTCCTGCAGAGGAGCTGGCCCTCTGCAGCCATCGGGTCAGCTCATTGGTCAGTGGGCGGGGTTTTTATAGTCCGCGAGTTCAATCTGGAACCTAACCTGCCCCGGAGCAGGTTAGCCGTTCAGGGTACGTTGCCATGGAGACTCGCCTCGCTAAGAAGTGATCCTGTCTCGTAGAACAGGGAACCCGGAACCTAACCTCAAAGTTACCTCGCTAGGCAGTAATCCTGCTTCGTAGAACAGGGCCACATCTAACCACAACATCAAGACATCAAAACATCACGTCAAAACGACATCACAACATCACTGCCACATTACACAGCACAACATCACAACATCACATCACAAAAACATTGGTGTGGTGAGTTAGCTGGTCACTACAGCGGTGTGGTGAGCTAGCTGGTCGCTACAGCGGTGTGGTGAGTTAGCTGGTCGCTACAGCGGTGTGGTGAGCTAGCTGGTCGCTACAGCGGTGTGGTGAGTTAGCTGGTCGCTACAGCGGTGTGGTGAGTTAGCTGGTCGCTACAGCGGTGTGGTAAGTTAGCTGGTCACTACAGCGGTGTGGTGAGCTAGCTGGTCACTACAGCGGTGTGGTGATTCAGCTGGTCCAGGTGGACTCACAACGTTGAAACATCGCAACAACATCCCAACAATATCACAACGACATCACAAGGACAAAGCAACTACATCACAACATCACGACATCACATCACATCACATCACATCATGACATCATGACATCACAACATCACAGAGACATCACGACATCACAACATTATAACGACATCACAACATCGTGGTGAGCTGGTCCAGGTGGACTCAGTATACAGTCTGTGCTAGTCGGTCTGCCTGTTACTCACCTCGTAGTCCACGTCCTTGCTGTTCAGGGCGATGTTGATGGTGAAGGTGGAGGAGTCGTGATGCGGCCTCAGGGACGGCTGCTCGTCAGGACGATACCGGACCACAAAATTCATGATGGCCTGAGCCTGCACACATACAAACAAGACCTCGGTCATCATTAAACTTTAAACATTCAGGAAAGAACACAACAGTCATCTTTAAACAATCATGAAAGACCACAACAGTCATCCATCTTCTGCTTATCCTTGGTCTGATCGCGCGGGCAACAGCCTAAGCAGGGAAGCCTAGACCTCCCTTTCCCCAGCCACCTTGTCCAGCTCTTTTTGGGGGATCCCAAGGCGTTCCCAGGCCAGCTGAGAGACATAGTATCTCCAGCATGTCCTGGGTCTTCCCGGAGACCGCCTACCGGTGGGACGTGCCTTCGCCTCACCAGGGAGGCGTCCAGGAGGCATCCTGACCAGATGCCCAAGCCTTCCCATCTGGCTCCTCTCAACGCAAAGGAGCAGCTGCTCTACTCCAAGCTCCTCCCGAATGACCGATCTTCTCACCCTATCTCTAAGGGAGAGCCCAGCCACTCTACAAAGGAAGACCATTTCGGCTGCTTGTACTCGCGATCTCGTTTTGTCAGTGACCCACAGATCGTGACCGTATATGAGGATAGGGGTGAAGATCCACCCGTAAATCGAAAGCTTCACACCTTTTGGCTCAGTTCCCTTTTTACCACGACAGATGGTGCAGAGCCCGCATCACTGCTGATGCTGCACCGACCCGCCTATCGATCTCCCGATCTACCCTTCTGCTGCTCGTGAACTAGACCCTGAGGTACTTGAATTCCTCTTGGGGCAGGATCTCATCCTCGCCGGGACCATGGACTCAGATTTGGAGGTGCTGATTCTCATCCCAGCTGCTTCACACTAGGCTGTGAACCGATCCAGTGAAAGCTGAAGGTCACTGTCCGATGAAGCCAACAGGACCACATCATCTGCAAAAAGCAGAGACCCGATCCTGAGGTCACCAAACTGGAACCCATCAACGCCCTGGCTGTGCCTAGAAATTCTGTCCGTAAAAGTAATGAACAGAATTGTTGACAAAGGGCAGCCCTGGCGGAGTCCAACCCCCATCGGAAACGACTCAGATGTACTGCCGGCAATGCGAACCAGACTCTGACACCGGTCATACAGTGAACGGACGGCCCGTATCAAGGGGTTCACTACCCCATACTTCTGGAGCACCCCCCACAGAACCCCACGAGGGAGGCTGAGGAGTGTGATCCCCTTGTGGTTGGAGCACAACCTCCGATCCCCCTTCTTGAAAAGAGGAACCACCACCCCAGTCTGCCAATCCAATGGCACTGTCCCCGATGTCCACGCGGTGTTGCAAAGACGTGTCAACCATGACAGCCCTATAACATCCAGGGCCTTGAGAAACTCTGGGTGGATCTCATCCATCCCTGGAGCCCTGCCACCGAGGAGAAAGTCCCGAGTCGAGGTCAGCAGAGCACCATCCCCACCATAGACAGTGTTGACAGCGCATTGCTTCCCCCTCCTGAGACGCCAGATGGTGGTCCAGAATCTCTTCTAAGCCGTACAGAAGTTGTTCTCCATGGCCTCTCCGAACTCCTCCCATGCCCATGCTTTTGCTTTGGCGACCACCGAAGCTGCATTCCACTTGGCCAGTCGGTACCTGTCAGCTGCCTCCAGAGTCCCACTGGCCAAAAAGGCTTGATAGGACTCCTTCTTCAGCTTGACGGCATCCCTCACCTCTGGTGTCCACCAGCAGGTTCCGGTGGCTCTACGCACTTGGCTCTACCAGGTCTGACTGGCATCCTCCCCCACCATCAGAGCCAACTCACCACCAAGTGGTGATCAGTTGAAGCTCCGCCCCTCTCTTCACCCGAGTGTCCAAAACATGCGGCCGCAAGTCCAATGATACGACTACAAAGTCAATCATCGAACTGCGACCTAGGGTGTCCCGGTGCCAGGTACACATATGGTAGATGGAGGCCACCCTCTAGTCGACTGGGGCAAACCCCAACGTACAGGGCTTGAGCCTAGGAGAGACAAGGACTGCCACCCCTGCCCAAAGCCTCCCACCATCGTCAAAGACCACAACAGTCATCATTAAACATTCATCAGAACATGACAGAGGAGCAGGTATTCACATGAACTTTAGTTTGGGGCTGCTCTGGTTTGTGGACCTCAGGAGGACATGTCCATGACCTCCATCCAGCCTATGAGAGACGTTCCACTTCATCAGATCAGACCAGGGAGGACTTTGTTAATCCTTCTGGGAAATTCCAGCTGCAGCATTTGTAGAAGATAAAAGATCTATAACTAGGCCTGTCCCAATGACAAATTTTGCTGGATGATAATTGTCCCAAAAATTATTGTTAACGTTATTCTGAAACATCATTTTTTTTATTATTGTAATTCTACAGTATGTCCTAATAAAGTGAGTACACCATTTCCTAAGAGTATCTAACTGTAATTGGAAGGTCAAGAGCTTTTGAATAAAATGAATTCAATAATATAATAAATTAAACAAACAAAAAAAAAGAGTGGAAAAAAACAATGAAAGGGAAATGGACTGTCTTTTTGGGAAAAACTGCATGTATAAAAATCTTTATAGTTATCAAAAACAACCAAAATAAAATAGACCCCGTCTCTGTACAGGAAAAAAAACACACACAACAATAAAAAGATGGACAGAGTGAGCCATCTTCTCATCCAGCCTGCTTGGTAGAAAGAGACGTCAATTAATCGAGGCCACCAAACTTACCGAGGACGATTATATTTACTGTTTGGTTAATTAATTTATTGATTATCACGACAGGCCTATGTGTAACTGAGCTTGATATAATAAAAAATAAAACAAATAAACATGAATAAATAAAAAGCTCCTGGCAGAAGAGGAGCAGAGGTGGAGGCTCCTACCTTTGGATAATATCCCGGGTAGAGCTTCTCCGTCACAGGGACGATGTATTCCTTCAGGAACTTGAGCCACTCCTTCTCAAAGCCGATCTGGTTCATGTGGATGTCGACTGTTGGCACGTTCTCGTAGCCTCCTGCCAGACGCTCGTCCTGAACAGCAGAAGACACCTTCAGTCCACAGAACGTCCTCGTAAAGACCGTGAGGACACTTCAGGAGGGGACAGCTTACCTTGTTAGTACCTCCAGACCACTGACCAAAGTCCTCCATGGTCTCCACCAGGTGGTCACACATCTTCTCTGAGAAAGCTGGAAACCAGTAGACGTCTGGACAGGGCTGGAGACAAAGAGGACCATCACAGGGACTGTCTGTCTGATCACAGTTTTAATCACCATCACTCTTTCATGAGTTCAGTAAAGACGTTTTTACCTGCTGCACAAAAGCCTTCTCATCCCCAAAGATCTTGGAGTAGTTTGGGTGGATGTATTTCTCCTTCCAGTCCTGAAGAAGCAAACACACATTGTTACTGCTGACTCCTTGAACCTTCAGACGGACTTCACCACGGTGTGTAAAGCTGAGATCTACTACTGCACACATCTGGAGTACATGTACTCCCTTTTGGTCAACTAGTGCACGAGAGGAGGATGTTCTCTAGTACTTCTATCAGAATCAGAAATACTTTATTCTAGGGATGGGAATCGAAAACCAATTCCAGTTGAGAATCATTAACAGCTCCATCAAAGAATCAATATCATTAATCTTTTTGCTTATCAATTCCCTTATCAATTCCATTCAATTGACAGGGTTCAGAAGCATCAGAACTGTGGCTTAATTTTAATTACACCTACTGCACAACCTTAAGTGAGTGGAAACACCAGCAACTCGCAGAAGCAGTTATCTATACTGTGATGTATGTTTGGCATTGTTGACACTGAAAATCAGACCATTTGCCCACATGCAAAATTTGATGGAATCGATAAGGGAATTGTTAAAGAATTGGATCGATTAGCAGGATTGTTAACAGCATTGGTGTTGATAAAATCTTATCAATTCCCATCCCTACTTTATTCATCCCCAAGGGGAAATTCAGTTGTTTCAGTGGCTCTTATACACAGTAAAGAATAGGGCTGGGTTTAAAAAAACAATTTAATTGATTTTTCTTTAACTGGTTCATAATCGATCCATAAAATCTAAAGATGGATCTTTTAACTTGGGTAGTTTTTCCTTCATTGGACGTGCAGAGAAGCAGCCTGTGGTATCAACCCTGCTAGCCCATGATCAGCGTTTAGCGCTGCTTTACACTGAACAAGATCTCATGAGATGTTGCTGGAAGTAATCAAACAAACATGGCAGAAGCAAATAGCACTATATGGGCACCCCCGGCAAGTTTAAAGGCTGATGTATGGACGTATTTTGGATTTTACAAGCACGAAGGAAAAGAGGAGTTGGACAGAAAACAAGTAACATGCAGAATATGCATTATAATTAATATAAGATTAATGTAACTGCTTTGGGTTTATTTCTTAATGTAAATACAATTTAAATAATGCAACTGGTCAAAAGTCGCTTTTTAAGTTTACAGTAATATTTTAACTGAGATATCCCAGACTGAATAAATATCTTATTGTATCATGAATCGGATCTGATTCCATACCCAGTCCTCGTAAAGAAATATCAGATGAAGATATTAGAATAGAGAGGAGCACTAATATAACTACAGCGGGAGTAAAAAGTAAGTACACTCTTTGTAATTTTGTACATTTCTGCCTAAATTGGTCATAAAATGTGGTCTGATCTTAAATCACAAGAATGAGTAAACAGTGTCTGCTTAAACTAATACCACCCAAACAATTACATGTTATCATTTTTTTATTGGCCATAAGATGTAAACATTCATAAGACAGGGGGGAATAAGTAAGTACACCTTTGGATTCAATAGCTGGTTGGCCCTCCTTTGGCAGCAATAACTTCAACTAGATGTTTCCTGTAGCTGCAGATTAGGCGTGCACAACGATCAGGATGAATCTTGCACCATTCCTCTTCACAAAACTGCTGCAGTTCTGCAAGATTCTTGGGATGTCTGGTGTGAACAGCTTTCTTGAGGTCATGCCACAGCATCTCAATTGGGTTTAGGTCAGGACTTTGACTGGGCCATTCCAGAATATTTATTTTATTCTTCTGAAACCATTCTAAAGTTGATTTGCTTCTGTGCTTTGGGTCGTTGTCCTGTTGCAGCACCCATCCTCTTTTGAGCTTCAACTGTTTGACAGATTGTCTCAGGTTTTTCTGCAAAATATCTTGGTAAACTTGTGAGTTCATTTTTCCATTGATGATGGTGAGCTGTCCAGGCCCTGAGACAGCAAAGCAGCCCCACACCATGATGCTCCCCCCACCATACTTAACAGTGGGAATAAGGTTTTAATGATGGTGTGCTGTTCCATTTTTCCTCCACACATGACGTTGTGTGTTCCCACCAAACAATTCAACTGTGGTTTCATCACTCCACAGAATATTTTCACAGTTGTGCTGTGAAACATCTAAATGTTTTTTTGCAAACTTCAAACGTGCAGCAATGTTCTTTTTAGACAGCAATGGCTTCCTGCGTGGTGTTCTCCCATGAAACCCATTTTTGTTTAATGTTTTACGTATTGTAGATGTGTCAACAGAGATGTTGGCATGTTCCAGTGATTTCTGTAAGTCTTTCACTTACACTCTAGGGTTCTTTTTTACCTCATTGAGGATCCTGCGCTGTGCCCTTGGAGTCATCTTTACAGGGCGACCACTCCTTGGAAGAGAAGCAACAGTGCTGAACTGTCTCCATTTGTAGACAATTTTTCTCACCGTGGATTTGTGAACATCAAGACTTTTAGAGATGGTTTTGTAACCTTTTCCAGCTTTACACAAATCAACAATTCTTGATCTTAGGCCTTCAGAGAGTTCTTTTGAGCGAGGCATGGTGCACATCAGACAGTGCCCCTCATCAAGAGACAACTCTTAACTGGTGTGTGTTTTCCAGTGGGCAGGGCAGCTTTAAGACACACCTCAGTAACTGAACTTCAGGTTGGCTCACACCTGACTCATAAATTTGACTAACTAGCTCTTGGAGGATCCTTAGCCGGGGGGTGTACTTACTTATTCCCCCTGTCTTGTGAATGTTTACATCTTATGGCCAATAAAAAAATGATAACATGTAATTGTTTGGGTGGTATTAGTTTAAGCAGACACCGTTAACTCATTCTTGTGATTTGAGTTAAGATCAGACCACATTTATGACCAATTTAGGCAGAAATGTACAAAATTACAAAGGGTGTACTTACTTTTTCCTCCCACTTTATATAAAATAAAGTAGAATTAAACTAAAATTAAAATAGAACATAACTAAAATAAAAATAAATGAAAAGAGCTTGAAAAATGAAGTAAACAGGCTGAAACCTGCGGAGCCTTTAAGCAATATCAACTTCCTGATGAAGGAAAATAAGGAACAATTGAGTGGAAATGAGACTCTGAATGAGATGGAGGGACACACAGTATTAATAATTTACAATAGTTACTAGTATATACACCTGTATATGCAAATAAGGGGGGAAAGAAAAGGAAAGTCATGCTTGACATTGTGAAAATATTACAGCCAATCAGGGTTCAGGGTTGGTTATAATTAAGCACCGCTGCACTCGGCCGTATAACTTGGATGAAAAGCCGACGGCACAGATCTCCTCAGATGATTCAGAGCTGTTAATGTCCACTCAGAGTGGAAACTATTTGTTTACTGAGGTCAAGAGAGCAGTGGATGTGTCTGATGGTCAAGCTGCGCTCACAGCGCCCTCTGTTGGACTGAACAGTCCACTGCTCCAGACCTGATGTGCTGCCACACTCAATATTTTACATTCAAATATTTATTTACTATCCAGTTACAGATATATATGCCCATATTCGATCGGTTATTCAAATATTGAATATAAAGTGACAGCCTTAAAGCAGACGTGTGTCAAAAGGACATTTATTTATTTGATGGTATTACTGGTTTATTGGTTTATATCCATCAATGCACTTTAGTGTTTTTTAATGCATGTTTTTATTGTGTGAAGGCTTTATATAAATGAAAAACTTTGTTGGTTTTGAAAAGCAAAGGCTACTGGAATATTAAAAAAATGTCATAATATTCAATAAACAATTACTTTCCTTTTAAAAACATGTCTAAAAATACTCTAAGCTATTAATGCACTATTAAAAAATATGGTGAACTACTTTGCCTCTGCATTGGATATTCAGTATTCAGCCAAGTGTTTATATTTTAGTCGGCTTCGGCCACAAATTTTCATTTCGGTGCATCCCTAATTATAATCCATCCTACGTCATCTGTGTTAGGTCTATGAGTGAAACTTATGGCTGTACTTGTACTACTAATACACTAAATAATTCTACTGGAACTACTAGTAAGATATTTTGTGTTTAATAGTAGTACCAGTAGGTGCACTAGTGCATCAGTAAACTGCTGATAAACAAACTGTCTGCTGGTCAGATTAACAGTTTTGTGTCATGAGTAGTATTTGTAAAGCTTTACGTTTTTACTGGTGGATTTTTTAAGTATATTAGTAGTACTAGAGACATTTTTGTTTCAATTGTCCAGTCTACTTGTGCACGAGGCGATGTAACAGAGTAAATGTGCTCCAGACTTGAGTTTTAACAGATCTGAACTACAGTTGGTATCACATAAATTAATTTGAGCCCATGGTATAACACTGCTTCACATTGAGACTGAAGTTTTTATTTTATTTATATAATAGCATATGTATAGTTTTATACCGTGGGGTTGTCGAAGATCTGCCACATGTCTGGGTGCAGCCTGGACGTGTTGAAGTTTGCAGACGACACCAGTCGACCAAACTCGTCACGGTTTGACACGAACATGAAGACGCCCTGCAAACACACATCAGCTCATTAACCAGAGGGTTCATCACAGATGTTTAAATCCCAAAGCAGCAGAACACCACATCATGTAAACCACTTTAAACAGATTCACACATCTGATTAACTGTTTTGGATTTCTTATTTACAGAGACAAAACAAACACATATTAAGACATAAAAACACACACACCTCAGACACAAACTCAAACTAGTTTAGTTTGAGTTTCTGTCCCTGTGCTCTTGTTTTTGTTAGTTACTGTCTAGTTTTAATCAGGGGAATAAAGGTTAGTGAAAATAAGGTAAATAATTGAAGAGCAGTGCCAAAGTGATCTGTTGTGGCTGCTGTGATGAAGTCCTGTCTCACCTGGTCTCTGATGCCCCTGCAGAACACCATGTCAGGGTCCATGCCCTCGGCCTCGAACAGGCTCACCTCGGCCAGTTTGGACCGCAGCACGCTGCCTTTAATCAGGTACGCCTGCGTGATGTATGGCACGTTCCACAGACCTCTGAAATCACATGACACGGTCATGGTTTAAAATCATACGTCATGATCACCTGTAAAGGTAAAGATCAGACTAACGGGCGATGATGGACAAAGTCTGCCTTTAAACAGTGTTAACATCAGATTAGTCTGATTTATTCTGTTTACCTGCTCTGCTGCAGTTTTCTGTACGCTGGATCAATCTGTATTATTATTACTGATATTTTAAATTATTTTATCTCCTTTTGGAAACACGGGGCAGGACCAGGAAAGTCCTGTACTTCATCATTCACCATTTCTGAACAGAAAAAAAGACTTTAAATTCTGTTCTGATATTGATCTGTTTAAGCTTCCTCTTTTCTCTTCCAGTGTAGAAATAGTTTTTCATTTTTAAGATGTTCATAATTAAAAAAATGATGGCAAAGTAACGACATTCGATGTTTGAAATGAAGTTAAATCTTGTTTAAAGGTGCTATGAGGAGAATCTGTTTACATAAAGACTCTGCTACCCAATTTGCCCTCTGGGGACACTAATAAAATTGAATCTTGAATCTTGAATCTTGAGCCCGCGGGGCGACTGTGGTAAAGACGTGACCCAAGCCAAAGCGTGTGTTTGTTGTGATGCTAATGAATGCAGCTCAGACCTTCCTCAGAACTCTGCATTGCTTTACAACTTCTTTTTTCAACAACTTACAGGATGCAAAGCCAAGAGGTAATGTATCTCTTTCTAGTTACGTAGTGGTAGTTTTTGACGTGTGACAACAAGCAATTTTTGGAAAACTTAGTATCGTAGTTTTGTAGCCGTCTATATATGGCTACTTACTAGGACTGAACAATAAACTGCAAATTAGATTAAATCACAATACGGCTTGTTGCAATTTTCAAATCGCAGACAGTGAAATATTTAACATTTGGCATCGTGATGTAGTTTCTTGCAATTTCATGCCTATTTTAACCTTTTTTAACCCAGTTTTTACAGCTTTATGCCTATCTTACTCCCATTCATCTTTTTTTTTTTTTGGCCACTGTCAGACCATGTTTGGAATTTTTACATGGTTTTTGAAATTTAATCCCAATTTTGCTGCTATAATCAATTTTCCTTAGTCACTTTGGATTTTTTCTTGCCTTTCTTTGGGGCCATTTCATTCCTTTTTTGCACCTATTAACTTTTTTTCCTCTTTTGTACCATTTTATTTCCCAGTTTTTACAATTTCATACCTGTTTTGCTTCTGTTCTTCTCTTCTCCACTCTTTCTCAAATCTTTTCTCCTTAGATTAATTTAATGTCATATTGGTTTTACTATAAAAAGATCTACTGCTTATGTTTGTTTAAGAATACATAAGATGAGGAACATTAAAATAATCACAGAGGAAATAATATTGGGGAAAAAATATCACAATTAGATTATTTTCTGAAACCGTTCAGCCCTAACGTGATCCTGGAGTTTGTCATTTACTCGCTGTGATCAGTCCCACCTGCAGTCAGATTCAGAGCGTTGACACAGCCCTACCTGAGCCAGCACACACACACAGTCTGAAGCGAACACTCACATCCTCTTCCCCTGGACGATCTCGATGTAATCCTCAGACCTGCTGTAGTATCCCTCTGGACTCAGAGCGCCCCAGAAGTTACACCACAGCTTACGGTGTTTGGACAACATCGGAGCGATGACCGACCTGAGGAGGAGAAAGGACAGCCCTTCATCAGAGAGGAGGAGGAGGAGGAGGAGGAGAGGCAGCAGAGAGGCTCATGTGTGCTTTAAAGGCTCTGAGACAGAGTCTGCATGATGGAGAATAAACTAAACCAAGTCTGGACTTATTCAGAGGAGCTCCACTGACTGATCTGTTCAAGGGTAAATAAATTAAAGATGAAGATGAAGAATGAGCTGATGAAGCTGTTTTCTTAAAGGCTAACTCAACATTTCAGAGACTGCTTTTAAATCAGACTTTTAAGCTGTTTAAGTCTCTCCATGTGTTTTCATGCAGCAGCATATTTTCAAAGTAACACAAAAAAACAATTACAGACACATAAACATATGAACCAGTTTAGTCAAGTCAGAGCATCTAGACCAGCGGTCAGCAACTAACGGCCCGCAGGCCAAAACTGGCCCATCTCCAATAATATCTGGGCCGCTAGACGAAATTGAAAATCTGATTTAAAGGGGCAGGGACGTGCCTAACCTTGCATAGCAGATGGGCCTGCCTGATTCAGTTCCTGAAATCCTGCAGATCTCATCCTGTAGCGCTCCGTTGACCAATGGATTCACTTGGCTAAAATTTTAATGGCCCAATCAGGGAAGAGAGGCGGGAGCTGTAGAATGTGGACGTGGCGACAACCGGAAGTTGAAACCGGAAGTTGAGAACGGAGATGCCGATTAGCCTATTGTCCTCATAGATACTTAGTAAAACTTGGTTAAATCTGCCCTCCTCAGAAGTTTACTTGTAGGGATTGTCTTTGACGAGGTTCATGTCACATATAAGTGTTAAATGAATCATCTGTGTGGGACAATTTAGTGTAAGACAATAGCATAAGGCCGTTAGCTGTTAGCAGCTAAGATAGCAGCTAACGGTCATTTACTGTCGTTAGCTGTTAGCGGCTAAGTTAATGGCTAACAGCTAACAAAAAAGTATGCTATTTTTTTTTTAATTCTTCATTCAGCCATTTCAAGTAACAAACAGGCACATGTTGCATCATACAGTCTTCAAAAATCACTGAGCAGCATCAGCAGCCAATATAAACAAAATAATAAAATAAAATGTATATATAAAAGAAAAATAATAACGACAAATTCAAAGAAAACATTGCTTCATTATATGAGGCAACCCTGCTTGATGTGGATTGGTCTGTGATGAATGTGACGAGCAGGACAATTATCCAATCACAAGCTTGTGTTTTTTTAACATTCTGCCCCTGAAAACAAATTTAAAGGGCTCCTACCCAGTTGGACTAGTGAAATATTTCTGTGGCAGATATATGGAGCTGTCCATCTGGCTTGTCAGGTTGGGATGTGCCGGCCATCGGGGAAACCGGAAAAGCTCCCGAGTGGCCGGCACACCTAGACGGCCGCAGCACACACCACTGAAAATATCAATCAGCAGCCGCCCTCAGTCGGACAAACACAAGCCACCGCGATCGCGAACATCACGACCACGCAGCTGACAAAATTAGCCAGCGCTGGGGCTCGTGTTAGTCCGACTGGGGGAGGCTGAAAATATCAATCAGCACCACTATCACCCCCCGCCCCCTGGGCAGATTTTCAGCCCCAGCACGTCCCTGAAAAGGACTAATTAAAAAAAAAAAAAGAGTAAAATTCTACTATCACAAAAACCACAATCATAGCCCAATCCTGAAAATCTTTACACATTTATGATGACTTAAAAGACAGTCTGTGCAACAAGACAGCAGCTTTATCATCACCAAGTTACGATTATAAGCTGTTTTATAAGGCAGCCACAGTGGAGCTAAAGCAGTAATAACACACAAATAATCTGAGAAATGAAGTTACTTTAATTAAAACAAATTACTTTCTTTAAAAAGCCCATTTTTTTATTCACACAATATAAAAGTAGCCTATAGATAAGGTGAAAATGTTTTTTTTTTAAAAAGAGAGAAAGAAAACATGTTTCTGATTGATGTAATGTTTTGGCCCACCATTCAGATGCTCTGAAAAAATATGACTCAAAGGCCAAACTTACCTGCCGACCCCTGGTCTAGAGCAACTCTGCCTCTACAGCTTTTAACTGTACTTAAATAGATTTAAAGAGAGCGGCTCTCCAAGTCTGTTTTTCCTGTTGTAGATTCCAGTCTGCAGGAGCAGCAGGTCTGAAGCTTCTTTATCCATTTAAAGACAAACTTAAGGACAGAGAGTCACAGAATGAAGGCTGAAGCTTCAGAACTTCTAACATAAATATCGTTACTATATCACGGTCTTACAGTAAGATGGAAGCAGGTGAGTGAAGCCTGTAAATCAGGATGTGCAGATGATTCAGTCTACTGATGGTCAGAGAGGACCACCCGCTCGCTCACACAGAGAACAGTGAAGGTCAGTTATGAACCTCGCTCACAGAACAGTGAACAGGTCACCAGTTATAAGACAGAGAACTCAGCGGACACGATAACTCCACAGACTGAAGACAGAAACATACATCGTTACTATATCACGGTCTTACAGTAAGATGGAAGCAGGTGAGTGAAGCCTGTAAATCAGGATGTGCAGATGATTCAGTCTACTGATGGTCAGAGAGGACCACCCGCTCGCTCACACAGAGAACAGTGAAGGTCAGTTATGAACCTCAGAGCTCCACGATAAACAGAATCCACAGACTGAAGACATCGAGAAGCAGCATGCAGGTATAAAACATCACCATCATCAACCAGAGACAGGACCGCAGCAACATGGCTTTAGTTTCAGAAAAAGATGAACCAGACTTATTTCTGTAGTGAAAGCTAAAGTCTTAGCTTCTTAACGAGCTGCTCAAACTGAAGCTTAAACAACAGAAGCATCGATCACAAACCCGCGGTGTTCTTAAGAAACAGGATCAGTGCGTACTTGTTCTCCTCGATGAGGATCCTCAGGGCGTCGGGGTTGGTCAGGGCCACGTCAGAGTCGATGCTGAAGTAGTAATCACACTCTGGATCCTTCTTACACGCCTCCCTGCACCACAAACATGCCAGTTAGTCAAGCTAACCGGTTTGTCCTGCTAACACTCGCTAACTCTAACTAGAGCTGGGAAAAATCGATTAACTCGATTAATTTGAATTATTCTCTGCAGAAGATTTAAAAAAAAATAAAAATCGAGATTTTTTTTCTTGCCTTAGTCCAATTATAAGTTGTTGCAATGTTACAGTTTTCATGATGGTCAGCCTTGTAGTGTTTGCACAAGCTCTTTTATAGGCTTGTATTTGTTATTTAAGTAGATTAAATATAGATCAGAGAGTTTCATGCTAATACTGTAAAAATACCTCAGCCTTTTAGTGTTTATGTAGACAAACCTGCCTACGTTTATACTACATAATCAACCTTTAATGACCCAGACTTTGACTTTAAGAGGGAAACATTTAGACAACATAAAGGCAAAACTTGATTTGTTTCATTTTTATGTCACTGGGAGTTTTGTTTCTTTTAGGGAGGGAAAAATCGATTAAAATCGAGTGTTGTGGAAAAAAATCAGAGATTTTATTTCTAGGCCATATCACCCAGCCCTAACTCGTTTGTCCTGCAAACACTCGCTAACCCTAACCCTTATGCACACACTCGCTAATGCTAATGCTAATGCTAACCCTGGCACTCACACAGCCATGTTCCTGGCCTTGCTCTCCGGCAGGTCCTCCTCCGGGCCGATCAGCGTGGCGTCCGGGAACAGAGCTTTGTGGCGCTCCCAGAACTGATGGATGTGCCGCTCGTGGTACACAACCTGAAACACACACACACATCGACACACATCAGACCAGGACACTGCAGCAGCTCGGGGGGGGGGGTGTCTCTGCTCGGTCGTACGCTGTTGTGGATGAAGAGGCGGATCCTCGTCAGCGGGTAGTTCATGGTGGTCAGGCGGTCCAGGAACTCCTCCATGAAGGGCGTGGCGTGTTCGATGAAGACGGCGACGTACACCAGAGGCATCTGCTCGTCCTGAAACACACAGGTAAAGGTGAGCGACTCCGCTTCAGCCAATGACAGAGCTGATTGTTTACGTGTGTGCAGGTACTTCGCTGAAGAAGAGCAGGTCGTCGTCACAGTTCCCACAACCGTTCTCGTAGGTCCACGCCGTCGGCACGTAGTTACCCAGGTAGTTCAGCTGCAGCTGTGGGAGCACAGAGAAGTTTTTATTTTATTTCAATCTCAAAGGATACAATTATCACATGATACAACAGCATACACAATAGATAATTCACAGAGAGCTACTGTTCTTAGAGTGCATCCAGTTTGAAGTAGGGCTGGACAATTAACTGCAAATTAGATTAAATCACAATATGGCTTGTTGCAATTTTCAAATCACAGACAGTGCAATATTTTTAACCCAAAATGTGTTGAACATTTTAGCATTGTGATGTAGTTTCTTCCAATTTCATGCCTATTTTAACCTTTTTTAACCCAGTTTTTACAACTTTATGCCTATCTTGCTCCCATCCATCTTTTTTTTGGCCACTGTCAGACCATGTTTGAAATTTTTACATGGTTTTTGAAATTTAATCCCAATTTTGCTGCTATAATCAATTTTCCTTAGTCACTTTTGAACTTTTTTAACTTTTTTCTTTTTCAATTTCATACCTATTTTGCACCTATTAACTTTTTTTCCACTTATTTTTGCCCAGTTTTTACAATTTCATACCTATTTTGCTTCTGTTCTTCACTTCTCCACTTTTTCCCAAATCTTTTATCTTCATGCAACTGTATATCAGGCACCTTCAAATTAGGGCTGAAAAATAATCTAATTGCAATATTTTTCCCCAATATTGTGATTTACTCTGCGATTGTTCCTCATCTTATGTATTCTTAAACAAACATAAGCAGTAGATCTTTTTATAGTAAAACCAATATGACATTAAATTAATCTAAGGATAAAAGATTTGAGAAAAAGTGGAGAAGTGAAGAACAGAAGAAAAACAGGTATGAAATTGCAAAACAAAAATGGGAAAATTTGGCAAAGAAATCAAAAGTGGCTTAGGAAAATTGATTATGGCAGCAAAATTGGGAATTGAATTTAAAATTAAATTTCAAAAACCATGTAAAAATTCCAAAAATGGTTCTGATAGTGGCCAAAAAAAGATGAATGGGGCCAAAAAGGACATAAAGTTGTAAAATCAGGGTTGAGAAAAGGTAAAAAATAGGCAGGAAATTGCAAAAAACTACATCACAATACCAAAATGTTCGACACATTTTGGGCACTTGCTGTGAGCTGGTCTGCTTTTTAACTTGTATGTCTGATTGCTTGCTTTGCTTTGTTTGCTGATATTTTATGTATATATTGATACTGTGCAGCACTTTGGCTACCCCCGTGGTTCTTTTTAAATGTGCTATACAAATAAAGTTGTATTGTATTGTATTGTAAAAATATTGAACCTTGTGCAATTTGAAAATTGCAACATGTCAAACTGCGATTTAACCTAATTTGCAGTTAATTGTTCAGCCCTAATGAAAAAGTCTGTGAACTCTTTGGGATTACTTTGATTTCTGCTTAAATGGGTCATAAATGTTCTGATCTTCATCACTACACAAACACAGTCTGCTTAAACTAATACAGCACAAACAATTATCAGTTTTAATGTTTTTATTCAACACACTGTGTAAACAGTCAGGCTGTGATTGGTCCATTACCTTGGTGGGTCCGTTGCCATGGATGATGACAGGAAGTGTGTCATAGGCGACGTTCCTCGCTCTGACCTTTGCCCTCTCAAACTTCAAGACGACTTCATCTGATGGGCAGAGGCAGAGGCAGAGAGTTAGAAAACAGGAAGTCAAAATAAAACTGAAAAGCTCTGCAGCAGAGACCTGACCAAGGTACAAGAGCTAACAGCTAACAGCTAACAGCTAAGAGCACTCAGGGCCTGGCAGACAGTCCTAGTCCTGGTCTACCATTTTGGCCCTGGTTAAATCCTTGTAGGGATGCTAATCAAACACCAACTCCAGTTGAGAATTGTTAACACTCCGTCAGAGAATCGATATCATGAGTCTTTTTGCTAATCAACTCCTTCACTGACAGGGTTCAGAAGAGTCAGATTGTGGTCTAATTTTTTTACAAAGGCTCAAACTGCACATCCTGAAGAGAGTGGAAACACTTTGCAGAAGCAGTTATCTCTGCTGTGACGTGTGTTTGACATCGTTGACACAGAAAATCTACGCGCCAACATTTGAGCACACAGTAAATCTGTAGGAAGCTTAATTCGACATAAACTTTAAAAAAGTGATTTCAAAATGTTTACAGGTCGAAAACACACCGTGGGTAAATTTACCACCTCAGCCTGTTTGCCTGTAACAACAGTGAAGATAAATATTTCCTTCAACTTAATTTTAATCAGATCTTCAAGCTTACTGACCAAAACTATTTGAAACTAGAAAAGCACTCGGAGAGCACAGACCCCATATTGTGATGTTCACCATAAATATTAGTCCGACCTTTATTTCATCTAAATATTTAGATTCCTTGACCATGAAAACATACCATTAGATTCATAATATCTGTTTTAGTTCAGTAGTTATTCATGAAAATCACATTTTTCATCATGGCGTTTTCTTCTGGATCTAGCTCCAAAGTTTTTGAAGATACAACAGATCAGATGAACACTCCAGATTCCACAGTATCTTGTATAGTTTGGTGTTTGTTCCAAGTCTGTGTCTTTATTTGTTCCCTTGCTATGATGAAAATTCCAAGGACATCTATATTTTTCTTATTCTGGATCAGAGAATCCAGACTTTTGATCCAGATCAGTCTGTGATATCTTGTAGATTCTGTTGGAAACTTGTCCTGTGTTTTTTTTTTCCAAATGTCCTGACTATTTTTGGTGGAGTAATATGCACAAAGGCTGAAAATGGTCCTATCTCACAGTGTTAAAGAATCCTTTAAGACACTCCAGGATCCAGACGGTGATCCGGATCACTCCCAAAATCTAATTATTTTGTTTTTTGTCACAATCTGGACATTTCCTGAAGATTTCATTGAAATTCGTGCACAACTTTTTGAGTTATTTTGCGAACAGAGAAACAAACAAACAAACAGAAGCCTGCGATGACATAACCTAACTTTATGAATTAACCCTTTAAATGCCGGCCTCACAGGTGGTGTCAGTGCTGTGGTGGCTGCACCACCTGGACCTCCTCATGTAAACGTAAGTGTAGGTTTATCCTTCAGGCTTTGGTCCGCGGTGTGTCTGTGCAGGCCTCACCTATGGCTCCGTTCAGGTTCTGGAAGATTCTGGAGCGGTGGTCCAGGGTCATGTTGAACTTTTTCTGAGGGGAGAGAACGGGTCAGACTGACTCTCTGATAAATATTCAGGTGCTGCTGCTCTCAGGACTTTACCCTCTGCGTCTTGTCCAGGTAGATCTTTGTGTAGAAGAGCTGGTCGTCGTCGTTGTCTTTGTACTTCCACTGCTGCACCATGGCGCTGAGGTCCGAGGCCACGCCGATGAACCCTGCAGAGCAGACAGTGAGCTTCTACAATCACCTTTAAAGATATTAACATCAATATTAGGGCTGAAAGATAGAGCACTACCACATCTATATCCAGATCAGGGCTGTCAGTAGATTAAAGAAACTGAGCGACTAATTAATAATGACCTGTAAGTAAAGATGCTGTGAGGAGAATCTATTACCGCCTACATAAAGACTCTGCTACCCATGAGCACCCGCGGCGACTGTTGTAATGCTGCGTTCAAGTAACCTCAGAACTGGGAGTGACATCATCTCTGACTTATCAGCGTTCCAGCTGAAGTCAGAAAAAAACATGTCGATCTACCAGGCTATTGTTAGCTGTTGTTAGCACGCCCTGTGTTGTTGTTCACAAATATCACATGAAGAATGTGATTATCACTATGGCAGCATTTTTGTAAATATAAGTCTAACAATACTATGTATACAGCTGATCTAGAGCGACACACCCCAGTCAGAAGTGCAAATAAATGGATTATTACAGGAGCTAAATAACTGTTCACACTGGGGGCATCCATCTTCCATTGTCAACTCGGGGGTGGAGAGGTTTCACCGAGTTCCCAGTAGGAAATTCAGACTTCGGGGACGTTCCACTTGCAGTTTCCTACTTGGAACTTGGAATTTCCTACTTCTGACTACAACTGGAACACACCAAAAGACATGACCCAAGCCAAAGTGTGTGTTTGTTGTGATGCTAATGAATGCAGCTCAGACCTTCCTCAGAACTCTGCATTGCTTTACAACTTCTTTTTTCAACAACTTACAGGATGCAAAGCCACGAGGTAATGTATCTCTTTCTAGTTACGTAGCGGTAGCCGGCTATATATGTCTACTTACAGCCCGGTGCTCTAAGACGTGTCTGAATAATATAAATTTGCTCTAGTTTTAATTGTCTTGTTCCTGAAGTTGAATATCCAGCCCTGTCCGACCCGACCGTGAAGCTAAGGAATAGCATTTATAGCTAACCTATTTAGATGCTATAAACTCATCTTAAAGTGTGTATTTCCATCAGGCATATATCTAAAAGAAACTCCTCACAGCAGCTTTAAGTTTCCCCCCACATTCCCTGTCATGTTCTGATGACATCAGAGTCTTCAGATGGAGTGAGGATGCTGGTTCGTGAAGCCGCCTCACCTCCTGAGTTGAGGAATCGTTTTCCCGTGTGCACCTCGGGGTATTTGGAGGCCAGCCTCTGGTCGGGCCAGCAGAAGCCCTCGGCGGAGAAAACCACCCTGTGGCCGAGGCGAGCGAACTTAGCCAGCAGCTCCTCCGGGCCGGACGCGAAGATCACGTCGTAGCTGCAGAAACAGAGACAGAGGAGTTCACGTTACAGCTGTCCACCTTGTTAGTTTTTCTTTCCTGTACTGCTCATATTATCATGTATGTTTTCTCTGTTTCCACGTCTGAATGTGAATCTGCTGCAAACCAAAGCGCCCTTCAATGGACAAATTTAAACAATGAATGAATGAATGAATGAGATTATCAAATATCACTGAATTTATTATTTCATTCATTACATCAAAGTTAGGCTAACATAGGGCTGGGCAATATAACGATTAAATCAATTAATTCAAATTATTTCCTGCAGAAGATTTAAAAATTAAAAATCCAGATTTTTTTCATCCATTTACTTAAATTGTAAGTTGTTGCAAAGTTTAAAAAATATAAACACAGAAACTTTACAGTTTTCATGATGGTGGTCCTGTCTGGTTTTACACTTTTATAGGCTTGTATTTATTTATTTATTTTTAATTATATTAAATATTGATGAGAGAGAAACATGTTAACAAGCTTTAGACAAACCTGCCTGTGTTAGAACTACATAATCTACATTTATAACACACACTAGGGATGCACAGAGATGAAAATTCGAGGCCAAAGTTAAATAAAATATAAACGCTTGGCCGAATACCAAATACCGAATATCCAATGTGGAGGCTAAGTAGTTCACTATAGTTTTTAATAGTCCATAAACAGCTTAGAATAAATTTTTTGACATTTTTTAAAGAAAGTAATTGTTTATTGAATATTATGACATTTTTTAATATTTCAAACAAAACAAAACATGCATTAAAAAAAAAAAAAATGGATAAGTGGATAAACCCGCGACAAATGAATTATTGTCTTTTTGATTTAGGAATATATTTTGACAACATAAGGGTAGAAGTTGATTTATGTCTAAAAAGAATTGATTGAAATCGTAAATCGAGTATGTGGGGGAAAAAAGGATTTTATTTTAAGGTTATATCGCCCAGCCCTAGGATAAGATAAACAAGAAGTTTACATAAATATGAATAAATAAAAAACATTAAACAGTACAAAGTGATGTAAGCTCTTTAAAAAGTATAAAATATGGTTATTACTCATCCACCAATTTATTTTATTTTCTAAACATAGTACTATTTTCCTTATTTCTGTTAAATATTCAACTTTTTTATTTTTGTAATTTTTTTATTTAATTTTTAAACACATTTTATAATTAAATGTTTACATTTGCAATACCCGTGATTCGCATATTAAACAATGATTTATTGTTTGTAGAATTAGAAATAAAATGATTAAAATGTGAGAAAAGTGCAGAAGATATCTGAACCTGGACTTCTTCATGACTCTATGGGCTCCTGTAAGAATCACCTGACATTACCAAGAGGAAACGAGTTTATGAAGAGATCAGCAAAAAACAACCATGAAGCAGCACATCAGAGTCAGAAGAAGAGAAATACATTTAAATAAATTTAAACATTTAAAAGTGGCTTTATTAACACAGACTAAAATGAAGCATTTAAATTTGGGAAAAAAATCTATTTAAAAAAATCAACAAACAAAAAATCCAGATACTTATGTGGTTCCATTTTTCCCGGTCCTGGTTCTAACTAAATTTAAACTTTTGAGATGTGTAAATATTAAAAAAACAAAACCACATCACAAAGGGACCAACAGAGCCTGATGGATCAGATCTGGTCTGGGACTCTGTTGAGACTTTCTGAAGCTGCACTGTGAGAACTAAACCTCAGAAACAAAAGAGAACAAGACGTCTGATCTGGTTTCATGTGTTCATGTCAGACTGTTTTGTTCTGTGGAGGTCAACGGGTTTGTTCTCATGTGGGACAAACGGGTCGAATTTACTCTGACAACAAAGAGGCACCAACAGGAAGTGAAGATAACGGACAAGAGGTGAGGAGGCGGAGTCTAAGGTGCCCGATAACAGCCTCATCGTCTGGACTTCAACAAAGACAAAAAACTAACCCTCCAACACCGCCATCCACCCTCCAACACCGCCATCCACCCTCCATCCACCCTCCAACACCGCCATCCACCCTCCAACACCGCCATCCACCCTCCATCCACCCTCCAACACCGCCATCCACCCTCCAACACCGCCATCAACCCTCCATCCATCCTCCAACACCGCCATCAACCCTCCATCCACCCTCCAACACCGCCATCAACCCTCCATCCACCCTTCAACACCGCCATCAACCCTCCATCAACCCTCCAACACCACCCTCCAACACCGCCATCCACCCTCCAACACCGCCATCAACCCTCCAACACCGCCATCTACCCTCCAACACCACCATCAACCCTCCATCCACCCTCCCACACCACCATCAACCCTTCCTCCACCCTCCAACACCACCATCTACCCTCCAACACCGCCATCCACCCTCCAACACCACCATCAACCCTCCATCCACCCTCCAACACCACCATCAACCCTCCATCCACCCTTCAACACCGCCATCCACCCTCCATCAACCCTCCAACACCACCATCAACCCTCCATCCACCCTCCAACACCGCCATCAACCCTCCAACACCGCCATCCACCCTCCAACACCGCCATCAACCCTCCTTCCACCCTCCAACACCGCCATCTACCCTCCATCCACCCTTCAACACCGCCATCAACACCGCCATCAACCCTCCAACACCACCATCAACCCTCCATCCACCCTTCAACACCGCCATCAACCCTCCATCAACCCTCCAACACCACCATCAACCCTCCATCCACCCTCCAACACCACCATCAACCCTTCATCCACCCTCCAACACCGCCATCAACCCCCCAACACCGCCATCCACCCTCCAACACCGCCATCAACCCTCCAACACCGCCATCCACCCTCCAACACCACCATCAACCGTCCATCCACCCTCCAACACCGCCATCTACCCTCCAACACCGCCATCCACCCTCCAACACCGCCATCAACCCTCCAACACCGCCATCCACCCTCCAAAACTGCCATCCACCCTCCATCCACCCTCCAACACCGCCATCAACCCTCCAACACCGCCATCCACCCTCCATCCACCCTCCAACACTGCCATCCACCCTCCAACACCGCCATCCACCCTCCAACACCGCCATCAACCCTCCATCCACCTTCCAACACCGCCATCAACCCTCCAACACCGCCATCCACCCTCCATCCACCTTCCAACACCGCCATCAAGCCTCCAACACCGCCATCCACCCTCCATCCACCCTCCAACACCGCCATCAACCCTCCAACACCGGCATCAACCCTCCAACACCGCCATCAACCCTCCAACACCGCCATCCACCCTCGAACACCGCCATCAACCCTCCAACACCGCCATCAACCCTCCATCCACCCTCCAACACCGCCATCAACCCTCCATCACCGCCATCCACCCTCCAACACCGCCATCAACCCTCCAACACCGCCATCAACCCTCCATCACCGCCATCAACCCTCCATCCACCCTCCAAAACTGCCATCCACCCTCCATCCACCCTCCAACACCGCCATCAACCCTCCAACACCGCCATCCACCCTCCATCCACCCTCCAACACCGCCATCCACTCTCCAACACCACCATCAACCCTCCAACACCGCCATCAACCCTCCAACACCGCCATCCACCCTCCATCCACCTTCCAACACCGCCATCAACCCTCCAACACCGCCATTAACCCTCCATCACCGCCATCAACCCTCCAACACCGCCATCCACCCTCCAACACCGCCATCAACCCTCCAACCCTCCAACACCCCCATCAACCCTCCAACACCGCCATCAACCCTTAAACCACCCTCCAACACCGCCATCCACCCTCCATCCACCCTCCAACACCGCCATCTACCCTCCAACACCGCCATCAACCCTCCAACACCGCCATCAACCCTCCATCCACCCTCCAACACCGCCATCAACCCTCCAACACCGCCATCAACCCTCCAACACCGCCATCCACCCTCCAACACCGCCATCAACCCTCCAACACCGCCATCAACCCTTCATCCACCCTCCAACACCGCCATCTACCCTCCATCCACCCTCCAACACCGCCATCCACCCTCCAACACCGCCATCCACCCTCCAACACCGCCATCAACCCTCCAACACCGCCATCAACCCTCCATCCACCCTCCAACACCGCCATCAACCCTCCAACACCGCCATCAACCCACCAACACCGCCATCAACCCTCCATCACCACCATCAACCCTCCATCCAAACTCCAAAACTGCCATCCACCCTCCATCCACCCTCCAACACCGCCATCCACCCTCCAACACCGCCATCCACCCTCCATCCACCCTCCAACACCGCCATCCACCCTCCAACACCGCCATCAACCCTCCATCCACCTTCCAACACCGCCATCCACCCTCCATCCACCCTCCAACACCGCCATCAACCCTCCAACACCGCCATCCACCCTCCAACACCGCCAACCACCCTCCAACACCGCCATCCACCCTCCATCCACCCTCCAACACCGCCATCAACCCTCCAACAACGCCATCTACCCTCCAACACCGCCATCAACCCTTAATCCACCCTCCAACACCGCCATCCACCCTCCATCCACCCTCCAACACCGCCATCCACCCTCCAACACCGCCATCCACCCTCCAACACCGCCATCCACCCTCCAACACCGCCATCAACCCTCCATCCACCCTCCAACACCGCCATCAACCCTCCAACACCGCCATCCACCCTCCAACACCGCCATCCACCCTCCAACACCGCCATCAACCCTCCAACACCGCCATCCACCCTCCATCCACCCTCCAACACCGCCATCCATCCTCCAACAACGCCATCCACCCTCCAACACCGCCATCTACCCTCCAACACCGCCATCAACCCTTCATCCACCCTCCAACACCGCCATCTACCCTCCATCCATCCTTCAACACTGACATCCACCCTCCAACAACGCGATTCACCCTCCAACACCGCCATCAACCCTCCAACACCGCCATCTACCCTCCATCCACCCTCCAACACCGCCATCAACCCTCCAACACCGCCATCTACCCTCCAACACCGCCATCAACCCTTAATCCACCCTCCAACACCGCCATCCACCCTCCAACACCGCCACCCACCCTCCAACACCGCCATCTACCCTCCAACACCGCCATCAACCCTTCATACACCCTCCAACACCACCATCAACCCTCCATCCACCCTCAAATTGCACCATCAACTCCCCATCCACCCTCCAACACCGCCATCTACCCTCCAACACCGCCATCCACCCTCCAACACCGCCATCTACCCTCCAACACCGCCATCAACCCTTCATCACCGCCACCCACCCTCAGACACCACCATCCAGCCTTCACCCACCATCAACCCTCCATCCACCCTCCAACACCACCATCAGTCCTCCAACACCGCCATCAACCCGCCAACACCGCTATCAACCCTTCATACACTCTCCAACACCACCATCAACCCTCCATCCACCCTCAAATAGCACCATCAACTCCCCATCCACCCTCCAACACTGCCATCCACCCTCTATCCACCCTCCAACACCATCATCAACCCTCCAACACCTCCATCAACCCTCCATTCACCCTCCAACATCGCCATCAACCCTTCATCTCCCCTCCAACACTGCCATCAACTCTCCATCCACCCTCCAACTAGGGCTGGACAATTAATCGGATTTTAATCGTGATTTCAATTTTGCCATCTGACAATCATAAAAACAGTATAATCGAAGAAAAACAATTAATATGCCACACAGTGTGGAGTGCCATGTATGCAAGTTCTTGCGCTTCATAGCGCTTCTGTGCTCCACGTGCAGCCACAGCGAGTGTGTGACGTATGTGGCTCAATAATACTGTATGTGCCACTTGCTGGTTCTTTAAAGTTGTGTTAAATCAATACTGAAGTTTTTGAATAAATGAATAATTGTGTATATTAATTGTGATTTCAATATCACTTAAAATAATCGGGATTCTTATTTTTGCCATAATCATCCAGCCCTCCCTCCAACATCACCTTCCAGCCTCCAACACTGCCACCCACTCTCCAACACTGCCATCAACCCTTCATCCACCCTCCAACACCACCATCAACCCTTCATCCACCCTCCAACACCACCATCAACCCTCCATCCACCCTCCAACACTGCCATCCACCTTCCATAGCGCTTCCCCATGAGCTTTATAGTTCATTTTATTCATTATGCCATATTGTTGTTATGGACTTAGTTTAAATAAATAAACCAGGATATCAGACTCAAAGATAAAATACTGTGATTGATAAATAAATATAAATATTTATTACCTGTCCACGAACATGATGACCAGGTCTTTCCTCTCGGTGTATTTGAGGAGCTCCTTCTTCAACCATCTCACCTTCTGACCTCCACCCACCGTACGGGCCACATCTCCACCCTTCCAGTCCTCGCCCAGACCAAGAGCCTGCATCAACAACGACATCATCACCACCATCATCACCACCATCATCATCATCATGTAGTTAAACTCTTTGGCTGAGTAACCTCCTTACCTTCACAGTGTAGTTAAACTCTTTAGCTGTCCTCATGAAGCGTTTGAAGCCGTCAGTCTCTTCTGTAGCTGCAGTGATCACCAACAGATTATCTGAACAGAGAAGTTAAAAAACAACAGCCCACTGTTACCAACCAGCAGATCAACGACAGGCTGATTAACACTGGTTTAATTATCTGGAACACTTCAGTGTGTGACATGGTTCATCTGCTCGAATCCTTTCTCCACAGCCTCTGTTTCCACATTTGTAACATTTCCTCTAATGTCATATATTATTATTATTACAGTCCTACTCATCATTATTGGCACCCATGAAGTTCACAATGTGACAATACAGTTTCTTTACAAACCTCTCTAACTTTGCTCTGCATCACTTTATCAGACTCAAACTTGGCAGAAGTAATGTTCACATATTAAGGTTTGTAAATTATACTTCATTAGCTTCTATGATCATGCAGTCATATTTAGAATAGGCAGTTTTAATTGAATCTCTGGAAGCCTACAAGGAAAAGAACACCCTACCAACAATTAAGCATGGTGGAGGTTCCATAATGGTTTGGGGCTGCTTTGCTGCATCGGGTACTGGAGGCCTTGACCGTATCACAGGAATCATGAAATCAGAGAATTATCACGAAATTTTAGAGCGCAATGTCCTACCCAGTGTAAGAACACTTGGTTTGAGTTGAAGATCGTGGGCCCTCCAGCAAGACAAAGACCCAAAGCACACATCCAAAAGCACACAGGAATGGTTGAAAAGGAAAAAATGGCCTGTTTTAAAATGGCCAGCAACAAGTCCTGATCTCAATCCGATTGAAAATCTTTGGTATGGCTGAAATCTGCCATTGGGGAAAAGAAACCTGCAAATGTTCAAGAGCTTGAACAGTTTGCAAAGGAAGAGTGGGAGAAAATACCAGCTGAGAAGAGCAAGAAGCTTATAGATGGCTACAAGAAACATTTGGAGGCTGTCATCAGTGCCAAAGGGTGTGCAACAAAATACTGAAGAGGGGTGCTATTATTACTGCACATGCTTTTTTTCAGTTCCCTCTTTGAAATTACAATATGTAACTTGTAAAAATGATTAATTTTTTGTTAAAGTATTTTGGACCTTCAATTAAAGATGCTGATGACATAAATTTGGTACATTTCAATTTATTTCTGAAGATATTGTTAAAGTAATGAAAATAATGAAGGGGAGCCAATAACACAGAGCAGGACTGTAAACTGTTTAATACTGTGAGGTGTGATGTGGGTGAATTATAAAGGTTAATAAAAGGTTAGGGCTGAAAGATGATCATTTTCTGATCAACAGTTTAGGACGACACAATCATGTGTTTCTGTAGCTCTCCTGACTGGATCTGTTGTGTCAACTATTACAGAACTACATCTGTATTTACTGAAGTGCTGTTAGTGGGTCAACCACACAAAGCCTTAAAGAAGGAGAAGTGTCTCTTCATCGATGCAAACAGATGATATATCATAACTGTTTGTTAAAACTGTTCTGATCCAGCACATGGGTCTAACATCACCTTTAACATCACCTCATGCAGACGGATGGAGAGCTTTAACCTTTACAGAGAGTCTACACCACGCAGAGGAAATCAACCATTTAGTTCTACATTTAGACACCTAAACACATGAACTATTATCTAAACCATTTGCTTGTTGTGACAACAAGCAAATTTTGGAAAACTTAGTATTGTAGTTTTGTAGCCGGCTATATATGACTACTTACAGCCCGGTGCTCTAAGACGTGTCAGAATAATATAAATTTGCTCTAGTTTTAATTGTCTTGTTCCTGAAGTTGAGTATCCAGGCCAGTCCAGCCCTGTCTGACCCGACCGTGAAGCTAAGGATAGCATTTATAGATAACCTATTTAGATGCTATAAAACTCATCTTAAAGTGTGTATTTCCATCAGGCAGATATCTAAAAGGGAGACTTTTTGTAATTACTTAGAAACTCCTCACAGCATCTTTAAAACGATCTTCGTCTCACTGAGGCCTTCAGCCAAAGATAAATCAGGTCCTGTCTGAGGTTTCTGACATCAGCTGCTCCACTCCTCTCTAAAACATCTTCAGACATGGACCAGACCATAAAACGTGTTCATAAACCGCTCCACTCTGCCTCCAGCAAACAGACGGGCTGACTCTTCATCAGGATTTCTGATTTGGGCTAACAACAGTCTGATTTTATCCTCTCTGATGTGAGGTGCTTCTGTTTCCTGACGTTGTTTAATGTGATCTGTTTCTTTAAGGAGCTCTGCAGCCTCCTGGTTCAGCTTGAGCACTGAGGCAGCTCCTCCTCCTCCTCCTCCTGCTCCTCCTCCTCCTCCTCCTCCTCCTCCTCCTTCCCTCCAGGCTTTCGAGGAATTCCTCTGAAATTCTTCAGGAGGACCTCAGAGAGGTCAGGGGAGCATGGTGGGGAGTTTAAGGACAAAGGCGTCCTTGTGTTGAGTTAAAGGTGTAGACGGTGAGCAGGAAGCAGCTGCAGCAGCATGTCATGGTTTATTCTTTTCTGTCACTGGGACACTCGGCTGACGGCCTGATTACTGCTCAAGTAGGGATGGGAATTGAAAACCAATTCCAGTTGAGAATCGTTAACAGCTCCATCAAAGAATCATTATCACTAATCTTTTTGCTGATCAATTCCCTTATCAATTCCATTCAATTGGCAATGTTCAGAAGTGTCAGAATTGTGGCTAAATTTTAATTACACCTACTGCACAACCTTAAGTGAGTGGAAACACCAGCAACTTGCAGAAGCAGATATCTATACTGTGAGGCATTGTTGCCACTTAAAATCAGTCCATTTGCCCACATGCAGAATTTGCTGGAATCGATAAGGAAATCGTTAAAGAATTGGATCAATTAGCAGGATCGTTAACAGCATTGGTGTTTGATAAAATCTTATCAATTCCCATCCCTATGCTCAAGTGAAAGTTTATTTAGTATTGTGTGCCATCCAGGCTTATTCTCTCCTGAGACACAGTCTGGCAGACTTTTGGTGCACATGAAGGTTCAGAAATGTTTTCATCCTGAGGAGATGCTACATTCAGGCCCTGTTTACACCAGGCTGTTCTCCACCAAATCTGAAGAGTTTTCATTTAGTTTTTGCCTCCTGTTTACATCTAAATGAAACAGAACTATCCACACAGATGTGTTGTCCAGAAAAGAAACTCCTGCGTCTCTGTGCGTCCACTCTCCATTGTTGTTTGTGGTTTCTGCAGACCTACATCACCATCTACTGGACTGGCATGCACACTACAGCATTCGTCTCCAGCGTCTCCGTCTGAACGCAAATCAACTTTTTAATCACAAAAGGAAGAAACTTTGTGTTTCAGGTCAGAGCGTCTCCATGTAAACAGGGCCTCAATTCCAGGGCTGCAACAACCAATCGATTAAATCAATAATTAAATTCGTTGTCAACTAATTTAATTATTGATATTCATCAGCAACTAATCGCTGGTGTTTTGGTGCATGAACTTGTAGGTTGCAGTCGGTTAGTTTGGAGGAGATGAGCGCGCTCTCTTGCCATAAACTACTGTGAGAGGAGTGACCGTCCAAGCAAATAACAACAGAAGGATTCACAATGGCGGCGTCCACGGCAGCATCACTTCATGAACGACCAAAAATCTCCAAAAGCTGGGAGCATTGTATTTTTGCTGATGTCCTAGAACGAGATTTGATGCCTCTGAAAATAGGTCATTGTGAGATGTCCGCGAGATTTAAATCGTCGTGACGACACGAGGTACATTTCTTTTTATTGGAGTAATCTGATAAAACACTTCCTCCTCTGTGATGTCCGTTAGCCACAAAACCGTCACCGAGGAACACATCCACCAGCAGGGGTATACAGATCCCTAGCCCACATTCACTCATTACCAGCTCTGGCCTGTAGGGGGACTCAATACGCGGTTGCTGCTTTGAGCCTGCAGGAAAATACAGTAGAAGAAGAAGGACAGGCTGGCTCTACCCCCGATAGAACTGACCAATCAGAGCACAAAGGGCTGTGACGTTGTGAGGTAACTTTAGGTCAGCCTGAGATCCTCGTGTTCCAATGAGAGCTTGATAATGGCCTAAAATGATTTTGAGAACGCTATTGTGGGGCAATGAAGGAACTAAATGACTTGTACTGAGGGCAGAAATGCTTTACAGGCATCCTAGTCTGGCATAGTGAAAATGAGAAACAAGCATGATATGTCTCCTTTAATGTCCTTACAGTTTACACAGTGAGTCAAGAAAGAAAAAAGCTGTAATAAAATATTACTGAAGGAAAAATGATTTTTATTGTCTTTATTGTTGTTGAGAAAATACCTAAAACAACTTTAAGCTCAACTGTAAAGGAAATTGCTAAAATGTGTCATTATCCGATTAATCGATTAAGTAATCGCCCAATTAATCGATTATGAAAAAAATGGTTAGTTGCAGCCCTACTAAATTCATTCTAGTTTTCTGTGACTCTGCCTGTAAGGTGAGTTTAAAGCAGCAGGTACAGGTGAGCGCTGGTGCCTCTGTAATCCACCTGCAGACACATTTCAGAGGACTGAAGCGAGGCCTACGTGTGTTCAAACTCATGTTTCTGTTGATCAGGCTGCATGTGTGAGGATGCAGACCCTCTCCACCTGCACTCTCTGCCTGTCAGACTAGCCTGATGTTATTAAAAGTAGAAATGTACGGCGGTACTGCTTTGGTGGAAGTGGTAAGCAGTAGGGCTGGGATCATTCACTGTTCTCATGATTCGATTTTTAGGTGCCGATTCGATTTAAATTGCGATTCTACGATGTTGCTGACTTTTTCAATCTTTAGTTACCTTGTTTAACCCCAGTGAAAAAGATGAACAATGATGATGCCTACAGACTATATCAGGAAAAATACACATCACATGTGAGTCTGTTTTTAAGATTTATTCAGCAATATATTTTAACCAGCTGTTTATACTCTCTCTTCAAAAGACTGGACTGACTTTAAAAGTGGATTATTAACACAGACTAACATGAAGCATTTACATTTGGAAAAAAATGGCTTCTTACTTTTTATCATGATTATTGTTATTATCATTATCATTATCATATTCTTAATTTATCATTTTATTAAATTATTATTATTTATTCATTTATTTTATATTTTTTTATATAATTATCATTAGTTTATTTATCCTTTGTCCTTGAGGCTATTTTAAGTATCAGTATGTGTTATTATAATATCACTATATATTACTAAGATAGCGAGGATATAATGACTATCATAACCCTTTTTTTATTTCTATCATAACCGTTTTTACTTAACTCTTTTAACTGTATTTTATTTTGTTATGTCCTTTCTAGTTATTATTGTTATTGCTATAACTTTGTATGTGTATTTGTGTGTATATGTGTGTGTATGTGTATATGTGTATGTGTATATATATATATATTTTTTTTGTTTGTTTGTTTTTCTTTCACTTTAGCTTGCTTATTATTAATTTCTTTTTTAAATATTCTATTACTTTTTCATTATTTACCTCCACCAAGGAGGTTATGTTTTCGGGAGAGTTTGTCTGCCTGTGTACAAAATAACTCAAAAAGTTATGGATGGATTTGGATGAAATTTCCAGGAAATGTTCAGCATGAGAAAAGGAAGAACTGATTTAATGTTGGTGTTGATCCGGATCAGCGTTTGGCCGCCATGGCGAAAAATGTGATTTTTGTGAATAACTACTGAACTAAAATAGATATCATTATGAATCCTAATGGTATGTTTTCATGGTCAAGGAATCTAAATATTTAGATGAAATAAAGGTAGGACTAATATTTATGGTCAAAATCACAATATGGGAGAGGACTGTGGTGCTGGAGGAGGTCTGCGCTCTCCGACTGCTTTTCTAGTTTATTTTCTGTTTTTTTTAAACCTTATGCAGGTATGGCCTCTGTATTTGTTTATATTTTTTGGGGGGTCTTATATACATATATGTCTACAGACATGTATGTTTATAGATATGCATACCTTTATTCTTCATTATGACATGATTGTCGATGTGAAAATGCACGCACTCATTGTAACAAGTGCTAAAACTCTGGTAACTATGTGCCAAAAATTCAATAAAAAATAATGCTCGAAAAAAAAAAGATTTAAAAACCGTCAAAGATAAAGATGGATTTTTAATTTATAAAGAATAAGAGGCTGTTTTTGGCTTCACAGAGAGAGAAGAGAGAGAGAGAAGCAGGTCAATTAAACTTCAAACATCTGCTCCCTTACACAGGTTTACGTCCATCACATGTTTTAGAGCCTCTGCTGGTGTCTCAGACCACAGGACGTCTTCACCGTACTGTCCTGGGCCCCTGCTGCTCCGCCATCACAACCCCCCCCCCACCGTCACACAAACACTCACAGCTGCACAAACACACAAACACGACACTCACACACCGACTGCTAACCCACAGTCAGGTCTGATTGTAAAGACAATTATCCATCATCACACTGCAAACACCTTATTTATGTTTAACAGCTGAATCATTTTAAATCTGATTTACTGCAGCATTGAAACAACTTTACATAAAATCATATTAAAGTTTAACCCTTGTGGACTGTTAAAGTTTACTATACACTGGTACTGTTATGGCTGTTTTCAGCCACTAACTTTTTGACTGCTCTAAAAAAATCAGATCAATATTTTTTTCTACTTTTTTCACATAAAATCTCTTAATCCACTTCTGCCCTGCTCAAAACTACCAAGCATGTAAGAATAAATAATAAATATGAACACCTTTAGGGCAATTTAACAGAGAGAACACCACTGATTATGGGGGTGTTAAACACGAAATGACCTATTTTCTATATTAAAAGTCGTCAGAGACCGGAGATTTTTTACAGGTATCATGGTCCTGGATATGTCAAAGATTAGTGACATCACTGACTCTGATGTCTTTTAGAAAAAAATATTGATTTGATATGTTTTTAGAGCAGTCAAAAAAAGCATAGGGCTGAAAACAGCCATAACAGTACTAGTGTACAGTGAATTTGTCCACAGTGACCTACTGACCTTTTGAAAAATCTGAAATCGTATTTACATATCGTATGTAAAAATAAGCTTCCTGCCCAAAATTCATTCAATTTGCTGCAATACAAGAAAAGTTATGGTCAAATAACTGAGAAAATTTGACTCAAAGTGGCTGTTTTCAGCCCTAACAGTTAAATAAATTCAGCTTCATGGTGAAATCTCAGTTCAGAGCTGATGTCCGGGATAATTTAAGCTCTCTGCAGTGAACATACTTGGGTACATGATTAAAATATGTACGCTGTAATTAAAGATTTGAGGCCACAGCAACAGAAAGAGTCGAAAAAGAAGAAGAAGATGCTCCTGCTGATGCTATTTAGACACAACTACCTTTAAAATGGTTAAAAACCTGAGAGAATACATGCATATTTAAGCTTTGGTCCAAAATAACAGAGCGGAGCATTTACTACGTTTACTACAGACCTCAAGAAGGATGTGGGCGGTGATTCAGAGCTCTGGAAAGTTCCCTCAGACGACTGAGGGGTAAAAAACCAGACCACACGGGTGTTTAAATCATAATTTAACATCGGAAAAGTCTTTAAAATGCAGATTAAACAGGACAAATCCATGCAGACAACACACTCTGTGCATATTTCTGTTTCAACACAGGTTTTTCCAGTGCATTTTGATTTGATGTTATGCTTTATCTTTATTTTATTTTATTATTTTTGTGTTTTATGTGATCACAGAATTCACAACTAACACCACATGTCCAAAAGTTTTCTCACTAAAGTTCACATGGAAGAAATTATCCCTTCAAAAACTTTATTTTTTTAGTATTGCACTTTTGTAGACTTTTTAATTTGGTGTTAATTATTATTTGTCTTTCATTCTTTACATCCTTTTAATTAATTCTGTCCATCATAAACAGATATATGGCTTTTTATCCTGTGGTACATATTTATTTTTCCTTCTTAAAGAGGAGTTAGTTGAGTAACAAAAGCTTCTTTTACACCATTGTCAGGACATTTAAAACATAAATTCACATATCAGTCTATTAGTCTAGTGTCACAGCTCAGGTTCATTTT